>VMDO01019449.1:0-39701 GCA_007922755.1 Pedetes capensis | reverse complement strand
GAGAGAGAGAGAGAGAGAGAGAGAGAGAGAGAGAGAGAGAGAGAGCGAGAGCGAGAGCGCGAGCGCGCCAGCCGTTTCCTTACCAATGGCCTAGGTGAGAGAGAGAGGTGGGGGGGAGGAGAGCACGAGCGAGCAGGAGAGTGCCCCAGCCTCGTGCTGCTGCACTGCAGCTCCTTATATAGCTCCCCCCCCCCCCCCCCCCCGTGGCCTGAGCCAATCAGCTTTGAGTCCAATTTTCCAATCAGGTTCGGGAGATTTGTGAAGGGTTTTGTACAAACATCCAATCAAGTTACTTTCATTTTCCCTAGATTTCTAATTTACAAACCAGATCTTCAAAAGCCGTTTTTCCACTTTAGGGGTTTTTGCCAGTTTCCTCCCAATTTCTCCCTACACTACCTGAGCTGCACAACTGCCCTGTTCCAAAGCATTAGTGTCTCTCTCCTAGATTATTTATGGTAGCTTTCTAATCAGTCTTCCTGTTTTTGTCCTGTTTTTGTTCTCTCACCTGGACCACTGGCAAGGAAATAGCTCTCTCTCTCCATCTGACCACCAACGAAGCAAGAACTTGGACAGTCTTTTAGCTACACAGTACCCAATGTCACTGTTTCTATCAGCACTTCACGTAGCCCGCCATTTCCAATAAACCAAAGCTTAAGTCCTTACAGTAACTTCAAGACCTTATGTTAAAGGTCCTCATTATTATTTCTGCTCTTTCCTTTATTCTGCTCTAGTCATATCTACTTACTAACTCAGACTGGCTGAGTAGTGCTGTTTTTAGTAGCTCGGCCTGCAATGTTCCTCCCCTTGTATCTGGATTTCGTCCTCCTTGTGTATTTCTGATCTTTTCTCACATCATCTCCTTGTTAAAAAAAGCACCTTACTACTCTATTTAAAATTATAACCATTAACTCTCTCTTTTCTACCTGTCTTCTACTTTATTTTTCTTCATAACTCTTACCACTATGTATATTTCCCTTTTTTATTTCATATATTGGCTGCTGCATTAGAACAGGGGTCCTCAACCCCTGGGCCATGAACTGCACTGCAGGAGGTAAGATGCAGGCGAATGAGCAAACTTTACCATCGCTCGCATTTACCATTGTGTTTACCATCACTTGTATTACTGCCTGAGCTCTGCCTCTGGTCCATGGAAACATTTAAACAGGTCCCTGGTGCCAAAAAAGCTGGGAACCACTGTTCTAGACTATAAATTCTGTTACAATAGGGATTTCTTTTCTGTTAAACCTATTTTTTCCCAATATCTGGAATACTACCTTTTCCTATATCTAAAATAGTACATAAAATGAGCTCAAAAATATTTGTTGACTGACTGAAGGAAGGAATGCTGGACTTTTTTCACTATTGTCAACTGGGTTATTTCACATACTCAAAAAGTCAGAGTTAAAAGGATATAGTGCACATGATTAGCATGCACAAGGTCCTGATTTCAATCTCCTAGGATTGAGATTGTTTTTAATTTGAGATATTGTTCCACAAATAATTGATGAAGTTATAGCACCAGTTCTTTGCCTTGATCCTACAAAAATTATTTTCTCTCATAATCTTGGATTAGGCAATGTATGAAAATGTTCTGAATGTAGTTCTAGAAAGCAGTCATGTCCAGCCCATAGCCTATGGGCCACATAGAGCCCAGGACAGCTGGTAATGCAGCCCTACAAAAACCTTTTATCATCATCTGTTTTTTAACATTTGTTTTCTTTGTGACCTCCCTCCCACATTGTGTTCTGTGATACCTCAGTGCTCATACTGCTCCATGCTTTGAATGTTTTAGTCTTTTACCAATATTTTTGAGAGGACTCTGGTTCAGTGTTTGACCACTTGCTTGGCACTCACCCACCATGCTAAAACCTGTATGAGACACCATGCTTACCTGTGATGCTTCTGTGTGAAACAGAGGGGAAAGTGTCATTTTGCATGTTGATTTGAAGCAGTAAAGACCTGTCTTAGTGCTGTGTCCACAATTTTTTAAATGTATCTATATATATGTATCACTATACAGTCATCATTGGGAGCAGGGCCTGGCAATGGGAGCAGGGCCTGGCAATCCACTCCCAAGGCAATCCCGAAGCACTTAGCCATTGAAAACCCTATGAGGGTCGCTATGAGTCGGATACCGACTCGACGGCACCTAACAACAACAACAACATACAGTCATCATAGCACCCAAGAAACTGTCTAGCACTAAAAGGAAGACAATAGAATTTTAAAAAGAGGTTGTTGCTAAGTATGTGAATGGCATACATGTCTCTGAATTAGCCATTCAGTATGGTACTGGAACCAGTAAATACATTCACATTATCTCTTGTGGGAAAAAAGTGCTTGGCACTTGAACTGATCAGCACTGGACCCCAATCAAGTGCTGAGGTACCACTATATCTGCATTAACTGTATTATACAATCTATGTGTGGCCCAAGACAATTCCTCTTGACTTGATGTGGCCCAGGGAAGCCAAAAGGTTGGACACTCCTACTATAAAGGTTGAGGTCCCCTTTTGGGAATGATTATTCATTTGGCATTTTGGACAATTGCCACACTAGTCTTCTTGTGGTCTAGTTATATCTTGTCGCACAGTTATGGCTTCCTGTGTAGATCTTCCTATTTTTAGTTTCTTTCTGTTATACTTACATATGTGTGAAAAATTTTTTCCTTGTCTTGTTTTCTGAGGATGTTAGAGATCCCCCTCACACTTTCTTTGTTGCTTCATTTGGTTTCTAGGAGAAATCAGAAAATGTACAACTATGCTGTCACCAGGTTTTTAATCAAAACTTTCTTAATTGTAAGGGAGAAAAAATATCAAAGAATGTTACTTTTAAAAGATAAAAATAAAGGGAGTAACCCATAGAACAAGAGAGAATGTGAGGCACGTATCTTACTAGAGTGGGGTACCCAGAATATATAAAGAACTTTACAACTCAGAGTTTAAAAAATCCCTGTTAAATAATTGTTTAAAGGTTTAAATTGACTTTTCTTCAGAGAAAGTGTATAGATGGCCGGTGAGCACATACAGATGTACTCAGCGTTACTAGTCATCAAGTAAATGCAAATCAAAACTACAGTGAGGTATCACTCTACACCTACTAGGATGGCTAATGTGAAAAAGAGAGGCAGATGTCAGGATGTGGAGAAATTGGAACCCTCATACATTGCTGGTGGGAATTTAAAGTGGTACAGTTGCTTTGGAAAATGGTGTGTCAGCTCCACAAAAATTAAATGTAGAGTTATCCTATGACCCAGTGATACCACTTCTATATGTATACTTAAGAGAATTGAAAACATATGCTCAGAAGAACTTGTACATCTCTTCAATGGTAGCATTATTCATAATAGTCAATAAATGGAAATAAGTCAGTGTTTTATTGATCTACTGATGACTGGATAAGTAAAATTTGATATATCCAATACATAGAATGTTATTCAGCTATAGAAAGGAATGAACTATTGATACGTGCTATACTGTGAATGAATCTTGAAAACATTGTGCTAAGTGAACGAAGCTTGACACAAAAGGCTACGCATTGTCTGACTCCAGTCATGTGAAATACCCAGAGTAGATGAGTGGTTTCCAAGAGCTGGGGGTGGGGGGTGAGTGGGGACTGCTGATGGGAACAGAGTTTGTTCTGGGGGTGATGACAACGTTCTGGAATGAGAATAGTGGTGAGGACAGTTGCACAGCTATGTGACTATCCACCATCTGATTGTGTACTTATAAAGGTGAATATTATGGTATGTGAGTTATATTGCAATCAAAATGTTACTAATGTAAAAATTAAAGGGATTTGCTAAGAGTGTCTAATTCCACAAACATGTAAAATAATCTCTGAAAAGTGCTATTTGACTTACCATTGATTGCTGATTGTATTATTGACTAGTTTTATCACTGAAGTAGTCAAGTGGTCATTCATTGGTGACCTTATCAAGAATAAAATCAATAGAAAGATAAAAAAAAATGGAAACATTGAGTAAAGTTTATTAAGGGGAAGTGGGAGATGGAGTGAATGTAGACTTTCCTCAAGAAGCCTCAGAAAGGAGTGGAAACAAGAGAAAGTACTGTAGCTTGGGAGAAGTATATAATTGAGCTTATATAAAATTGAGGGTTTTTTGTGTTAAAAATAAGAACTTTAAGCATGTTGTGAGAGAACCAGGTGAGAAGAAATGGATGTAGGTATATTCATTCTTGTCTGTCTGTTTTTGTTTTTGAGACAGTCTCACTACATAGCCCAGTTTGGCCTAGAACTCGCTATGTAGCCCTCACTGGCCCTGAACTTGCAATCTGCCACCTCCCAGGTGTTGGGATTGCAGTGTGCAACCACCGTTCCTTGACCCTGGCTGCAGGTGTATAATAGAGAGAATAATTGTTGAAGCATAGTACTTGAGGAATCGAAGAAATGAAATAAAATCACAGATGGAGAGATTAGGCTTACACAGAATAAATTATACATTCCTTGAGAAATATTGGAAGGAGTTAGGAAATCGCAGATAGAGATAAATTTGTAGAGTTCAGCTGAGGAAATTGGTGTCACTTATAGAGGGCTTCCTTTATTTTTTCTAAAGTAGGAGAAAACGTTATGGGCAGCAAGATGGAGTAGAAAGTTTGAGGCAATGATAAAAGGTTGGAATAGATACTGGGGGAAGCTGGAGAGTAAATTGTTAAGAAAAGCTAAAAATAATACCTCATTGTTAGGTGTATAGGCACCTAGCCTATAAATACCATCACAATACAAAACTAAGATTCAAAGTGGTAAACTTCATATTGTTAGCTGGAAAGTGATACAAGGATTAGAAATCACATGTTTGTGATTTCAGAGTTGCATTCAGACTGTTTAACTGTAGACTATCAGCATCAGTGGGTATTTATCATTATGAGTGTTGCAAAAGACAGACATAGTGCATATCAGTGCTTCATATTATTAATTTGGTGTCTTATTTGCGTTCTCCTAATAAAGATAGTAGGGGGATGGAAATAATCTATTAAAGTATACTCTAAGAGTTGAGGACTGGGGGTGTAGTTCAGTGGTAGAGGGTTTGCCCAGCATGCATAAGGCCCTGGGTTCAGTTGCCATCTCTGGGGGGAGAAAAGTTGACAGCAAATGTTTTTGTTTAAACTTACATAGTATCCACCTGTTCTTATATTTTAGTTACGACAGCCTCCAGTTAAGCGCTTGAGACTTCGTGGTGATTGGTCAGATACTGGACCCAGAGCGAGGCCTGAGAGTGAGCGAGAAAGAGATGGTAACTCTACTTTGATCAACTTTTTGTGGTGTATGGTATTTAAAAATAATATTTTTGGCTCATTTCTAGTTCTTTCACTTGTAGATGGTGTTGCAATGAACATCCTTGTACATATATCTTGGTATACTTGTGCACTTGTGCACATATTTTTTAGGGTAAATTCCTGCAATAGGAGTGGCTGAGTCACTGGATAAGTATGTTGTGATTTTGATAGTTATCAAATTACTCTTCCAAAAGATGCCCATTGCTCCATAGAACTTTGGGTATTATCACAAGTATTAATTTTTACTTTCTATATAGAGAAATGGAAACTGAATTTCTAACCTGGGAGTTTTAGAATAGCATGTACTTTAAAAAATTTTTTCTGTGAGGTGCCTTTGACAAGCATAAGAAAGTACCTTGGGAGCTTTAAAATAACATACTTTAAAATAGAATTAATCTGAGTATGTTTTATTAAATGAGGCTATAGCTAAAGTCTTTTCTAATGACATTTAAAACCTTTTATGATGAAAAGCATATTCCTCAATTTGTTATCCTTAATATTATTTTACAGTAAATATTTAAATGTGAAGTTACATTATATAAAGGCACTAGAGTGTTACATTCTCTAGGAAATGTAAGAACAAATAATTTCCATTTTTAAATTGTGTGATTGTGGAGAAGAGTTGTCATGTTCTTAATTTGACATCATACTTTCAATTTTAAAATGCCCTTAAGAAAATACTTATTTCTTTGAAGGAGAAACAGAGTGAGGGAGGGGAGAAAACACTTCCTGGTTTCAGCTAGTTTCAAATATCTAGAACTTGCTTACAGTAAACGTTGAAAATTCATTTTTAGGAAAATTCATGTGAAGACCCAAGGCTATTTTGTGTCTATATTTAATGATAGAGAGAGGGAAACCTTTCTTTCAATGTATTCAACTTAGAATTCATGAGCCATTCCTAGCTGGGCACTCTTACAGGTAATGACGTAGGTTAGGGAAAGGGTGGGAAATGTAGAGGTATCTAAGAATGGGCAAAGGTGGAGATGTGAGCCCTATTCTTGAAGATCTTATACACATGGAGAGTTGCTTATATAAATAATTATAAAATATGATGAGAGCTCTTTTAATTGCTTCCATTTTAAGGCCCTTCAAATCTAGGTTTTTGCGTTAATAAAAGAGTCTGACTTATTACTGAATTCACTGATAAGATTTATGTTGTAATAGGAGAGCAAAGTCCCAATGTGTCATTGATGCAGAGAATGTCTGATATGTTATCAAGATGGTTTGAAGAAGCAAGTGAAGTTGCACAAAGCAATAGAGGGCGTGGAAGATCTAGATCCAGAGGTAATTTTTCTTATTAATTGAGGTTATCAGAAGGCTGGCAAATACTGTTTATGGAAGCAAGCTTTATTTATATCATCTAAATTATGCCATGTTTTCAATCTATAGTAGTCACAAAGTTTGTACAGCTTGTTCTTTCTAGTTCCGCTATACCTAGCTTTTAGTTTTTACTTACCTCAAAAAAAAAAAAAGGTCTGAGGTTACCCATTTTAAGCTTCTTTTTAATACACTTTGAGAATGGAAATATACAAAAGTTTTATATAATTAGCAATACTATTTTAACAATAGTGTTGTAGATAGACTTTTAACCTATTTCTTTTATTTCTTCTGCTACTTGCAGGTTAAATTCAGGGCCTCACACATACTTTGCAAGTGCTCTACCACTGCTCAGGGTACAGCCCATTTTTTATTTTTAATTTTGAGATAGGGTCTTGCTAAGTTGTGCAGGCTGCCTCTGGCTTCAAACTTGCAATCCTCCTGCCTCAGCCTCCTGAGTCACTGGGATTACAGGCATGCACCACTTTACCACTCTTTTTTTTTTTATTGGAAATTTTTAATGTACACCTTAATGTGATTCATTCTGACATGCTTTTCATTGTGACATTTCCATATACGCATTTTGTTGTACATTATACATATAAGTTCCCCCTTACCCTCTTGTGTGCTTTCTCCCCCTGTTGCACCCCCTTACCAAAGACTTCTCTTCCATTTGCTTGTCTTTTTATGCACCTTACCCTTCTTGAATTAGCCTATTTGGTCAGGTGGACCAAACCACCAGTGACCATTACTGATATCCTGAAATTATAAATTTGTGTGTGCGCGTGCAAGTACATGTTTTCAGACCATCTCTCTTTAGAGTTGTTGTTTTTCTAAAACATATAAAATTTGAATTTGCATTTATGTGTGTTTTGAAGGTGGAACAAATCAGTCGGATGTTTCAGCTCTTCCTACAGTCCCATCAACTTCTGATTTGGAAGTGGGTGAAACTGCAATGGATGTAGATACTCCAGCTGAACACCTCCTTCAGCCTTCTACGTCCTCTACAATGGCAGCCCAGGCGCATCCAACATCATCTTCCACAGAAAGCCCTCATTCTACTCCTTTGCTGTCTTCTCCAGACAGTGGACAAAGGCAGTCTGTGGAGGCATCTGGACACCATACACATCATCAGTCTGGTGAGGATGTTACTCTTCAAAGTAGGCTGTTCATCTGATGATTTCCGATAGTGAAAACCTTATAGGCTGTTTTGAAAGATACTAAATTACTTCCACTTCTTGCTGGAAAAAAATGATCAAAATGATTTGTCATATGTGAACATGTAAACTTAAACACAAAGTTCAAGTGTGCCTAACTTGCATGAATTTTAACAAACTGCAGGAATCTTCACATAAAACATTTTTAAAAAAAATAAGGTATCAGCAGGTAGTGTTTGACATAATTTAATACAGTTGACTTAAAATTATTTTATAGACCATTGTAGACAAAAATATCTTTCTAGATTTATTTGGTTGTGTGCCTGTATAGTAAAGTGATAGTGAAAAGTGCATTATTATTAGTTCCATTATATTTATATTTTCAATTATTTTTATTCAAGTCATGCAATAGTTTCAATGTATTCTGTATAGTGGATTTGATATGGTCTTTTGTCAACAACATACTACACTTTACCAAAAGAATTACCACATATCTCTATTATTTACTTGAAAAAGAATTATTATTGCTATTATATTTTTTTAACAAATCCTTATGTTCTTGGTACTTGTTGTTAGTGAATAAAATCAATTCCTAAATTCTGTTAAAATTCTATTTTTCTCTCATTATTGTAAATTCTCATATTCAATTTTTTTCCTCCCAACTGTGGAATGCACTAATGTTAATAACAGTAATTCTCAGTAGGTATGTTTACAATTTACTTGGCATTTTAACTATACAAATGTAAATATAATAAGCAAAAGATGTATATTCTTTTTTTAAAATTTCTTCTAAGGAAGCATTTTATTTGATAGAAAACCAAAAGTATTAGCAAACAGCTGGCAGACCTAAGTTAAAAGCTATAAAAAATTCCTAACAGTTTTGCTACCAACCTGTCACTTCATTCTTGCTTCTCTGGAAACTGATGCCAAGTCACCAAAAATGGGGTGTTTTAAATTAAGCACCATGTTATCAGTATATCCCATTTTTGGTAATTAATTTTCAGTTTCTATGGGAATATAAGCCAAAGTCAGTTACATAACTGTTAACATTATGTATGTTTTATCCATAATAATAAGCTAAAGCTAATGTGCAAAATCAGGTTTTCCACATTCTGACACAGCATTTCAACTTAAAGGAAAATAAAGCATTTTGGAGAGTTTGAGAAGTAGAGGCAAAAGGAATTATATTTTTGTTTTTAAAAGCAGGTAAAATTGCTAAAGACAAGGTTTTTAAAGTGATAATATTCTTGGAAATATTCCTAAAAATTTTAAACATTGTAAGTTATAGGGAAACTTAGCAAGAAGATTCTATAACCCACTTTAAGTTCTACTATGAGTTAAACGTTTTGGAACTTCATTTTAAAACTTTTTTAAAATAAATATTTAATGCATTTTCATACCCATTTTAAATTGCTGAACTCCTTTCAATATTTATTGTATTAAATTCTACAGTACATTTTGGTGATGACCATATGATTATTGTTTCAATATTATTTAGCACCTTTCCCCATAAAATTTTCAAAGAAAGTAAGAAAGTATTTAACTGGGAGATTGTTGAATAATTTTAGTTGACTAATGTGAATAATTGGAATGTTTTCATGTTTCCAAGACAGTAACACTGTTGAGGAAATTAATCTGGTCTCAGATGTAATATGTATAGGTTATATCTGGAAATTGTTTTGAAAATTTCAACAGTAAGAACTTAATATATGTATTTTTTGTTTAGTGTTTGTTTCTTCCCCAATCCTTTTGCACTTATAGGCTGTCTAAGTCCAGATGGTTTAATGGATACCAGGAATTGTCCATTGGGTGAATGCTGTAGGTAGAAGTGTCATCTTACAGCCATTATTTCTATTAATGACTTGTGTAGAGACAGAGTAAATGAAAACAACTCTTTCTGTCTATACTTGTTTTGCTGTTGATGCCTGTGTATGTAGATGTGTATGCCTTTCCTTCATATCCTTTGCATTTTCTTTGTCATTTTTATTAGTGAAGGAATTGTATATGATGAGAATGTGAAAATTTTATCAGGCAAAACTCCACCTGTGTTTGAACCTAATTGTCTGTTTCTCTTAGTCTATAACTGAATCACTTGAGTGACGGTGAAGAAAGCCATGACCACAGTTTCAGTAGATGCTGAACACTGTGTCAGAGCAGTTTGTCTTTCATTACTGCTGTTGTCAAGCACACAAAATGTCTGCTTTGCTCCTCCATGTCTCTCAAACTTTTGACAGCCCTATTCACCCTTGCCCAACCTCAGTTGCTAACTTCTCATTCACAGTGAAAAGAAAAGCACTTATGTTTTTACTATTGAATTTCCCAACTTTCCAACATTTGTACTTACATTGTCTGTGACAAAAGCAGAAACACATTTTGGAAGAAGCGCATCTTTTCCTCTCAGGTGTTGGCTGGTGCAATTCTCATCCCTTCCCAGCTTCTCATAATGATACAGCTTTTCCTGTATCATTATCATTGCCTTTTCTGCTAAATTCTTTCTTTTGGCCTCATATATCCTTTTATTTCCTTTTTAAAAAATCTGTTCTTAATTATCTCACATTCCCCCGTAGTGACCTTATTTCTTTATTCCTTTTATAGAGTTCTCAAAAAGCATTGCTTATGTGTACTGTCCCCATTTGCTTGTCCCATTATTCATCAGTCAACCCCCCCTTTCTTCAGAACTTTTTTGTCAAAGCTCCAATGACCTCCACCTTGTCAAATTTAGAGGATATTTCTCTGGTAGTATCTTACTAGATTTTTTTGACCAATTTGCGTTTAACGTAGTCTGCCAGTCCTTTCTTGAAACACTTTTCTTTCTTGTCATTTATGTCACAGCATTTGCCTATTTACTCTTATTGTGACTTTTTTTTTCAGCAACCATTGTTAGTGTTTCTTGTTCTACCCGTTTTTGAGTATTTTAGTTGAACCCTTTAATCCTGTGTACCTTATCTTTTCTACATACACATTATTCCTAGGTGGTTGTATCAGTTCCCTTTAGATTTTAATATTGCCTCTAAATTTATTACACATAAAGGTGTATCAACAGTCTTATACCCAGAGTTTTAGACTCTTATGTCTAATTGCCATTTTGACACTTCTTTTTGATTATTTTTAGACGTCTAATAAATTTAATGAAAGCTGGGTGTGATTAGTCACACCTGTAATCCCAATGACTCAGGAGGCAGAGGCAAGAGGATTGCAGGTTCAAGACCAGAGGCAGCCTGTGTAACTCAGCAAGACCCTACCTCAAGATAAATACAAAAAAGGGCCTGAGGATCCAGCTCAATGACAAAGTGCTTGCAAAAGTATGCTCTATGCCCTGGGCTCAACATCCTGGTACTGGAAAAAAAAGAAAAGAAGAAAAGAAAAGAAAAGAAATTTAATATGTCCAAACTAAAATTTAATTCAGGCTTCTGCCCTTCCTATTTCCAAATTGGTTCCATCTTGATCCTTTTATGGCTTTTGTTGTTGTTAGGTGCCATCAAGTCGGTATCCGACTCATAGTGACCCTCTACAACAGGGGAAGCACTATTGTCAGTGCTTCTCTGCTGTTCATAGGGTTTTCAATGGTGGATTGATTTTTTTGGGAGGGGGTTGCCAAGGTCCTTCTCCCTAGCCTACAGCACCTGGGGTTCCCAGGCGGTCTCCCATCCAGGTACTAACCAGGCCCAACCCTGCTTAACTTCCAAGATCTGACGGGATCAGACTCCACAGGGCTACCGCTGTAGGCATTTTATGGCTTAATAAATTATAATACCACATGCCCATTTCCTTATTTTAATAACCTATAAGTTCTTTTTCATTCTTTCCTTTAGGCCCCACACCCAGTTTATCAGCAAGTCCTATTGGTTCTGTATCTAAAATATATTCTACTTCTTTCTATTTCACCATTATTTCTTGTTTCCTAATTGATCCTCTTGCATCTCTTCTTGTTTCTTTATAAATTGTTCTCCATGCAGCAGCCAGAATGAGTATTTTAAAATGTTAAATCAAATTATATAACTTGGTTATTTAAAACCCCTTTGGAAAGCTAATTACATTTAGAAATGCAACCACAAAGGCAATACATCAGAGTTTTTCCTGTGGACCTATGAGAACCTATGTGGCAGGTTCCTTGACAGCTGCTCTGGCTTCTTCTCATTCCACTTTTTCATCCCCAGAAGAAGATTATGCCGTAGATGTACTAATTTCCTTTCAATTCCTTTAATGCACCAAATTCTTTTCTGCCTTGTTCTTTGTTTCTGATTCTGAGCCTATTTTCTTACTGTTCTGGTACCCAGGAAGTTTTCTCCCACTTTCCACATTGCCAACTTCTTTTTCCTTTTAGCTCTTAGCTCCTGTGCTACCCAAGAGATGTCTTTTATAACTACCCTAGGCAGAATCTCCCTCCCTTTCTTTTCTCCTGAAAATTTTATACTCTTAGGTGGGTTGTTGTTGTTGTTGTTAGGTGCCGTCGAGTCGGTATCCGACTCATAGCAACCCTCATAGGGTTTTCAATGGCTGAGTGCTTCGGGATTGCCTTGGGAGTGGATTGCCAGGCCCTTCTCCCATTTTTGCGGTGCTGGGAATTGAACTCGGGGCCTCAGAGACTGCAGCGCAGCGCTCTACCCACTGAGCTAAATCCCAGCCCATACTCTTAGGTACTTCTGTTTATTTCTAAAAAAGTACTTACAAAATTTATGATTATTTTTTCATTTTGATTAATTTATGATTTCTCTTACTAGACAGTGCCCACATGAAAACAGGGACATTGTCTATCTTTTCCTTAATATTTGAATGTCTTTTTCCCCAATAATCAGTCTCTAAAGATACAGTCAGAATATTATGAGATATTTAGTTATCTTTAAGCTGGTGTACGCCTGCAGCTGTAGCCCTGTGGCACCCGATCCCGTCAGATCTCGGAAGCTAAGCAGGGTCCGGCCTGGTTAGTACGTGGATGGGAGACCTCCTGGGAACACCAGAAGCTGTAAGCTTGGGAGAAGGACCTGGCAACCCCCTCCCAAAAATCAATCTGCCATTGAAAACTCTATGAACAGCAGAGAAGCACTGACAATAGTGTTTCGCCTGTTGTACTCAGGGTCGCTATGAGTCGGATACCGACTCGATGGCACCTAACAACAACAACAAGCTGGTGTAGAATAGGTAGATTGTGTTTGGCTATATTTTAGTCTTAAAGAGTTTCAGCCCCACTTCACTAACAGCTCTGGGTATTTCCAATAAGCTCCCCAAATTTGATGACACCTAGAAGAGATGTTATGGACACATTTTTAATCCATTATTTGCCCTGTACAGTGTTAGTGATATAAGACTATGTAGATAATTTTTCTTATTATAAAAATATTTTAAAGTAACTTCAAGTAAAATTTGAAATCAATTGAAAGACCTTTTTTTTTTTTTTGGTTTGTTTTTGCTTCTTCACCCTTTGTATTCTTGCTAAACACACATTTTACTGCTAAGCTGCATACCCAACCAGTATTCTTGAATTTTATTTTAATTCATATTTCAGACCATTTAAAAATAAACATAGTCCAGAATTTAATCAGACATTTTAATTCTTACGTTCTTTTATTGAACATTTAACAAAAGAATACTTTGAAAAATGTGATTATAAAATTGTTTTTAAAAATCAGAAAACCATGACTATGCTGAAGCATGTAGGTTAAAATGAAATCTTCATAATTTTATTTATACAAGTTATTTCAAAAAGTTGTTTCCTAAGTTAGGATGGAAATTTTCCCTTTAGAGTGGTATTGGTAAATATTTCCCATGTTAAGAAACCTCTTATGATGGGAATAGTAAATGAAATAGTCTTTCTCGTAGGTTATAATTTAATTTTTCCTTTGTTTTCATTTTAATTTACTTAAGCAGTATGATTAGGGCTGGGATTTAGCTCAGTTGGTAGAGCACTGCGCTGCAGTCTCTGAGGTCCCGAGTTCAATTCCCAGCCCCGCAAAAATGGGAGAAGGGCCTGGCAATCCACTCCCAAGGCAATCCCAAAACGGTCAGCCATTGAAAACCCTATGAGGGTCGCTATGAGTCAGATACTGACTCGACGGCACCTAACAACAACAACAACAAAGCAGTATAATTAGAGAAGATGGTAATTTTGGATTGAGTAGCGATACCCGTGCATCAAAATTCAGATTGGGTAACTCACCTTGAGAAATGAGTCACTTAAATGATTGTTTCTAACTAAATAGAACATTCAGAACATGAGAATGTCCTTCCCTTCCCTTCCCTTCCCTTTTCCTTTTCCTTTTTCTTTTCCTTTTCCTTTCTCCCTCCTTCCTTCCTTTCTTCCATCCTTCCTTCCTTCACCGGAACCTAGGGCTTCACATATACCTTTCAAGCTTTCTGCCACTGGTCTCTTTTTAATTTTTTTTCATCTTGAGACGGGGTCTCAGTAAGTTATACAGGCTGCTTCTGCCTTGAACTCATGGTCCTCCTGCCTCCAACTCCCCAGTTGTTGGGATTACAGGCTTGTGCTACCATACCTGGCTGAGAATTTCAGTTTTTAAAGATATGTATAATAAGCCTTGTGTGTGAATTCTTATTTTAAAATAACTCTGCTCAAATTCACATATTTATTTAGGCCTATTCAGGATCATTGGGCTGGGGTATAGCTCAGTTGGTAGAGTGCCACTGTGTGGTCTCTGAGGCCCTGAGTTCAGTCCCCAGCACCACAAAATGGGAGAAGAATGTGGCAATCCACTCCCAAAGAAATGTCAAAACAATCAGCCATTGAAAAAACTGAGGGTTGCTATGAGTCAGATATGACTCAATGGCATCTAACAACAAATTGAGCTTTGTAGAAACATTACTAGGGAATTAAGGACTCTATTACACAACATATTAAAGCAGACTTTTAAAAGCCCAAATATTTAAATTATAGTTTCTTTAAATAGGATCATGGTCTAGTCAATCAAGTTATAACACATTTTATGGTTTAGCAGCAAATCTGGAGATATTAGATTCATAGCCACTTTGGGGAAACTAAAGAAGAGAACAGAAAAACTTGTAAGTCACTGAAAGAGACCAATGCCAGGACAAAAAATGCACAAGGATCGTCAGGACAAGAAACAAGCTGGGACTGTAAGAAAGATTGCAGACAGATAAAGTATCACTGAATTAGATATAAAAATAATCTGTTATCTAAGACAGAAGACCCTAGGTCTTGTAAATTCATGGTGTGAGATGACAACCAAGTAGCCTTTTGTTGAGTCATTTGTAGCTATTATTATTTTTCTCCTATCTAAGTGGAATTAAGCCATTGGGGAGAATAGCTGGGAAACTTTTGGAAAAAAATAATAGGGTTAGTAGTTTCGGGAGATGGTAGTACAGACTTCAACTTCCTGGTACCTTGTTAAGTTTTTGTTTTTAAAATTCAATCAAAGAATTCACTGTGTTAACTTTTCAGTTTGGCTTTATGTTAACAAAAAGTGTTTCTCCACATATTTATATACCTTTATAAATTATGTTTTTGTCTATAGATTTTTGAAAGGATATGACGTGTTTGTATATCTTAACAACTTTAATATTCCAAGCTGCTAAGCAGAACTGTTTAATCGGATATGTCTGGTTAGAATTTTTAATTTAATACTTGCCTTTTCTAGTTAACTGGTGGTGGTGGTGTGTGATTTCTTTTCCTGCCTCTTATTTTTATGGGGGGAGTAGTTGGATATAAGGAGAAGAAAATCACCATACAACCAGACTTAAAAATAGACAAATTGTTCATTAAATAGCCTTGGAAACACTGAATAAATGATTCATAAGATTACTATAACTAAATCCTGATTTTCCAAGTTATAGAGCATTAGCATGTGGACCTAGACCCTGCTATTTATTTGCTACATCACCCGGTATTTCTAGGATAGAGACTTCTACCCTCATAAAACATTTTTGCAGCTCAAGAGAGAGTGAGTGTGGAACTGCAATAAAATTGGGTGAATTTTTTGAGATTTTCTTTTTCTTTTTTTCTTTTTCTTTCTTTTTTTCTTTTTGTCCTCTTTAAGCAGAATTCAACAGATATGTATACTCTTTTTCTCATTATGGTAGATTTCTTTTGAGTGTAAAATGACAAACCTTATGCTTTATTTTATATTGCAGAAATCATTACTGTTACGCTCAGTATAATGTGGTATGTGCACAGGCCTCAGAAGGTGGCCCCTGAGCGTCACCATGGGTTTGCCAGTGCGTGTGATCCTATCTGGTAACTGGCGTATTTTCTAGCAAGAACTAATAATGAAAGACTATGATAATACTTGAATTGTCTATTAAATCTTTACTACCACTTAGCTAAGCGAGTAAAATTCTTTATAAATAGAGGCCATAGTAACAAGAGATTAGTGTCTCTGGCATGATTAATTCCAGAAATAAGAAACCAAATTTTGCACCCTTTACAACGTACAAACGAGAGTCTGAAGGTTAATTGATGGTTGATGTAGTTTGCTGCTAGGGTCACTGAGAGACATTCTGCAAGCTGGCATTACCAGATCTGCAACTGATAATATCTTTACCCATGTCCTCTAACTCCTCTGAGGGAGCTGATGAAGTTTTTCATGTGCTGTCCAAAACTGATTTCTCCTGATCCCCTGGAACGCATTTCCTTTGGTCTACTGAGGGATATCTTTTCCCTGCATTTGCTCACTTTTCATGTGTTCTCTCTCTACACCAGCCTACCCATACACTGCTATCAGATGTTTTCTATGAGAACACAAGCTGTTTCCGCAATTAAAACACACAAACCTCCTTTAATTCTCTTTCCCCACCAACTATCCTCTAATTTTTTTTTTTCCCCACCAATAGCAAGACTTACAAAGAGTATATATGGGTTCTGCCTCTACTTCATTATATTCCCTTTCTCTTGAACTTGCTACAGTCTGGCTCTGGCTACTAATTATGCTGAAACAGCTCTTGGCAGTGTTGCCAGGGACTTACATGCTACAAAATCTTGTAGCTAGGTCTGTCAGTATCTTTTTTAGTAGTATATCAGTAGCATTTGACATAACTGCTTTCTTTGTCCCTCTGGACATACTTTTATCACTTAGCCTGCAGAACTTTGGTCCCTCAGATATCCAACTGTTTTCCTGGCTTTCCCTTCATATTCTTCCTAGAGGTTGTTGTTGTTCTTAAACATAAGCTATCTAGGGTTCAGTTCGTAGACTTCTCTGTGATCACTCACTGTTCAGGGAGCTTAACATAACATCACAAGTTATACTCAAATTCACATCTTACGAACTCTAGACTCTAACATTCAGTCTCTCCTTAGATTTCTCCACTTCGATGTCTATTGGTTCTTTTCTTCGCCCCAGCATGCCTTACTCTTCTTTCATTGTTCCTCATTGTGATAAATGACAACTTTGTTTTTCCTGTTATTTAGCCAAAACCTTTTTTTTTGTCACCAAACTTTTTTGTATTTATCTTTAAAATAATATCTCATAATCCTGATCTGTCCCCCGCCCCTGAGGATTTGCACTTGCTCTTCCCTCCACCTGCAACACAGATAGCCATGTGGTTTACTCCCTCATGTCTTCAGGGTCTTTGTGCAAATGGTACTTTATGAGAGAAGACATTCCTGATGACCATGTTCAAAATAACAGCTCCTCCCCTTCCATGTCCATCTCCCTCACCTTTCCCTGCTAATTTAATTTATAGCAGTTTTCTCCATGGGACATGTACATACTGTGTGTGTGTGTGTGTGTGTGTGTGTGTGTGTGTGTGTGTGTGTTCACAGATGTCTATTTTTCCCTGAGAACATTAACTCCATAGGAGTAGGAATTATTTTAATATTTTATTTATTCCTAAAGCCTCATATATAGTATGCACTCAACACAACCTCTTCACAGAATTTTCTATAATTTTTCTTTTTCTTTTCATCTAGATTACTTCTTTAGATAAATGTTAAGAAAACATTATGTAAATCTTTTTGAACTAAAAAAAAAATAAAACAACAATTCTTTTGTCTGTGTGTGGGGGTGAGTGGGTGGGATACTTGGGCATTGAACCCAGGGCCTTGCAATGCTTTGCAAATACTCTACCACTGAGCTGCCCACCCCCGGCCCATTTTTTAATCTTTTAAGACAGAGTCTCCCTGAGTTACACAAGCTGCCTCTGGCCTCAAATTTGTGATTTCCTCTGCCTCCCAAGTTGCTGGGATTGCAGGCATGAGCCACTGCGCCTCGCAGAAATGACAATTCTCACATTAAAAAAAAAAATAGCTGAGACTATGATATGTAACTTTCACTTTTTAAAGCAATCTCCTTTTGTAAAATGCAAGAGTTGTTTCTAAATGCATAACTTTTTAATCATTGTAATTGAATTTTAATTATTTGATTGAAATTAGTGAAGTACTATAACTTAAATTTTTGTGTATAGAGTAGATGATTTAACTAATATTTTTCAATAATTATTTCTTTCCTAGTGCCCTTTCACTGGAAAAAGGAAATTAGTGAGGAAATAAATGTACAATTTAAAATCTTGTGGGTTTAGGCTACAAGACAGTGATAGAGCATGTGCTTAGCATGCCCAAGGCCCTACATTCAATCTCCAGCACCATGATAAATAGAATAAAATAAAATAAAATAGTCTTTTGCTTATGGAGAACCTTATTTTCACTCTGTTTGGTTACTTCAGTACTCATTAAAATGTGTGTCTAATTCATCAGAGTTAAAGAGAAGCATTTGGGTCTGTGTATAGTGTGTCTCATAATGTAATGACCAATTACTTCTTCTTTATTGTTAACTTGTTTTTCATATTCCTGTGAGATGTTTTATTTGTAGCTTTTCTTTCTTTAATGTTAATCAACTTTTTATTATTTTCTACTATATTACTCTCTTTTCACCTTTCTTTTCCTATCTGTGTCAGAATTTTTAAGGGGTCCTGAGATAGCTTTGCTTCGTAAGCGCCTGCAACAACTGAGGCTTAAGAAGGCTGAGCAGCAGAGGCAGCAAGAGCTAGCTGCACGTTCCCAACAACAGCCTTCCACCTCTGATCAGTCTTCTCATGAGGGCTCCTCACAGGACCCCCATGCTTCAGGTTATTAATGCTGAGTGTCCTTAAGCTGCTGGGAGAGTTGTTTTTTTTAATACTGCTACTGTGTAATAAGATGCTTCTCTTATTTAAAAAGAGAGCTAATGTGCTTGCAGCTTTATCCCTCCCTTCCTTGCATATAGTTGTATTGAGCATCTTCTCTTAGAGGGACAGATTGGCAGCAGCATTTGCCAGAGATGTGAATATAAATTCTTACTTGTGTTTGGAGAGGGGCAACTATTTATTACTTTTATAGCCATTGAGGTACTTCCTAATAATTATTTATTGTATTTTGAGCAAGCATTGATACTTCGATTGAAATTTCCTATATGCGGAAATGAATTGATGCTTTTAGGCTCTTAGCTCTTCTTTTCTCTTTTTTCTTTTTGATCTGATAGTTAACTTGTATTTCTATGTAAATTTAGGACTGCTAGATTTTCGAATCTCTATAGTATTGTTTGGCCATACTAGCATGCTCATTAAATCATTCCCTTTTATCACTATTTGAGGTTTTGTAATATTTTCTTACTTATTCCTATATAATCAACTTCCTGATATGTATGGCAGCAAAAGTCCTTCAGTCTCATTTTCCTATTCTTATACTATCAAATTCTGATAAGAGAGTACTAATCTGTGTATTTTAATGGCCTAAAAAAAGACTACAAAAGTTCATGATGTTTAATAAACAATTGTTGAGAAAATAATAAAAGATATCGCACAAAATAGTTTGTCAAATTAGTTCTTTTGAAATGGATAATCAGAATAAATGCTATAGTATAGGTGTCCTAGTAGGTGTGAAAATATTCCTTTAGGAAGAAGAGTGAATGAATTTTTAATACTTTGATATACTCTTCTGCCATTCTGAAGAGTGTTGCATTTGGACATTCGTTACTTTGACAACTCTGATTTAGTTACTGGGAATTAATCTGTACTGTATATGACTAGAACTGGACAACTTCCACTTTATAATATCTGTCCCAGCAAGTGCTACGGTAACAAGAGCACATTCTATAATACTGTAGTAAAATAAAATAAATTTAAGCCTCTCTAAGGTTTTTGGGACAAATCTCATAGTCTTTATTTGTAATTCAATGTTGTATTAATAGAGAGACCTTCAGTCAGGCAAAGATGTCTCTGATCATTTTTTTCTATGGGGATATCGTTTGCTTTACCTAAAACTAACAATTAAGAAGATAGTTTGATCAAATTATAAAGTGATATTCATAAAACAATTTACTGTGGTTTCATACTATATATAATACTCTAGCCAAAGTGTTTTAAAAGTAAAAAGAAATCATGAAACACAAAAACAATTAAAAGGGAAAATAAAATGTCCTGACATATTTAAATGTTTTAAAAATATCAGAATTTAGCAGAAACAAATCAAGTATTACAGTGAATTTGAGTATAAAACAAAATGCATTAGCAGGAGAGAAGTGTACACCCTGGATGTTAGAAAAATATTTTGAGATTTATTTGTCTTTCATATATAGTTCCAAAAATTTAAGTTGAAGCAGATTCTTTTTAGAATCAGAAACTTAGGGTGAGTATATGGTCTCTGTGAAATAAGATGCTTTCTATCTCTTGGTATCATTCTAACTAAGTAGTATCTAGTTGGGTAACCAGTCTCTTTGTGGCAATCTTTGAAAAGTTAAAGTTGAGTAGATACTTTGCCAGTTTTTGAATGTGAGAAACAGTTTTTCTTTGCTTTGTTAAGTAGCGTTCTTGGAAACCCTTAGTGCTGTCTCTCAGTGTATGTTGATCTCTTCACCTACAAGGTGAAGTACTTCATCTTTATCTTATGTGTTTAATGTAGCATTCATATTAGGTCCCAGTAAGTCTAATTTGTAACATGTCCTCTGTTCATTGGCTAGTGCTACTTTTATTCTGTCCTCACATGTCATAGGAGCATTATTGATAATTAAAAGACTTTAAAATAATAAGGGACCACTAATAAAATATGTATACTTTGTTCATTTGGTAAGTTTTGGGTCTCAGGAGAAATGAGTTGTCTTAATGCAAAATTCTTCATTATAGAATACACAAATTATAAAAATACAGAACAGATATTTAACTTATGACATTCAACTGGATACTATGTTTTAATTGAATAATGATTATTAGAACTTTATCTTATAAGATTAGATGCAATTTTTATGTGTGTATTATGGACAGTAATCCATTCTCTCATGATGATGTTACTACTATCAGTAGAGAAACCACCAAAATTAGTGTACTAGATTTTAGTTTATTAAAAATAGAATGTACATTTCTTGTATATAAAAAGCATATTTTCCATCATACTTTGATGTCATTAGAGCATCAGTAAATTATGATACTTGATCTCTTGTCTTTCTGTTTATTTAGGATTTTTAAGGCTGGACACTCTGGTATACACCTGTAATCCCAGTGACTTGGGAGGCTGAGGCTAGAGCATCACAAGTTCAAGGGCAGAGGAAGCCTGAGCAACTCAGTGAGACTCTGTCTCAAAAAGTAAAAGAGGGACTGGGACACAGCTCAGTGCACCTTGCTTGGTGCCCACAAAGCCCTGGGAACCTCCAGTACTGCAAATAAATAAATTAATAAATTAATAAATAAATTAATTAATTTAACATAGACAGATTTGTAGATAGGAGACAGGACATTATTTGGAAAGCAGGACATTTTTTTCCTTTTTAAAAATTTTTCCTTGGGGTGCTGGGGATTGAGCCCAGGGCTTCACGCCTGCTAGGCAAGCACTCTACCACTGAGCCACATTCCTAGCCTTGGAAACCAAGAAATTTTAATGAGCATAGCAAGGATTTCTGAATTATTACATCATCTGACAAACATTCTCTTTTCAAAACATATGACTCTAGGAAACTTGTGAAAGGCTAAGTGTAAGATAAATCAACACTACCTAATTTGTAGAAATGAGAGATTGAGCCACTTTGCAGAAATATTAATAGTGGGATTAAATAGGAATGAGCCTATACTAATTAATGATAATCCCATATGGAATACTATATATTTAGTTGTAGGTATATTTTGGCAGTTGAAGGGTAAGACATCATTCCAAGTCATAGCACTCTCATTTTCAAAATCTTGTTTAAAATGAGCTATATGACAGACATGTTAAAGTTGGGCCTGGTAGTTCATGCCTCCTAATTCCATTGATTAGGGAGGCATTGGCAGGAGGATCACAAGTTGGAGGCCAGAGGCAGCCTGGATAATTTAGGGAGACCCTGTCTGAAAACAAAAAGCAAAAAATGGGTTGGGGGTGTGACTTAGTGGTAGAGAGTTTGCAAAAGCATGCTTGGGGCCCTGGATTCAACTCCAGGGTACTGAAAAAAACCAAAAACAACAACCAAAAAAAAAAAAAACAACCATGAAATAAAAAATAAAAGTAAAAGACATGTCAGAAGATTTTTAAAGTTGTTTTCCTCTTCTTCCGTCCCCCTTTACTTGTGAACTCTTTCATCAGGGTCTTATGTGGGAGTTCCAATTTAAAATATATATCATTTGATAGGAAGTGTAGCTTACTGGTAGAGCCCTTGCCTAGCATATGCAAGGCCCTTGGGCTTGATTCTCCATCCTGCAAGAGCAAACACTCTCAAAAAAAGAATTAAGTGACACTGTTGTGATTTACATTTGAAGGGAGATAAGGAGTGAAGCCCCTCCCCCCACCCTTTCTCTTCATGCCAGCCCTCCTAAGGCTCTTCTGCTCTCTGAAGCATAATGTGAAAACTGGTGCTTTAAAAGAAAAACAACTATAAATTTTATTCCTTCAGAAGTGATTTCCAAAAACAGTTTTTCAAGTCAGAATATATTACTTAAAAATACTTTTGCTTTAGTTTTTTTGGAGACAGAATCTTGCCGAGTTGCCACTGCTGGCCTTGAACTCATATGTGGACAAGGCTATTTTGAACTTGGGATCCTCCTGCTTCAGCCTCCCAAGTAGTTGGGATTACATGTGTGGGCCACCATGCCCAGCTCTATTTAGCTTTTTGAAAGTACATTTTTTCCCCTATATTCTTAGGAAATATGCCACAACTCATTTAGGAAATATGGTGTAACTCATTTTCTAGACTTTGTGGAAATATGTTAAGAGTCATTAACAAAACCTTTCAGTGATTTTTTTTTTTTTTTTGAGGGGGCAGAGTCTCATTATGCACCCTAGGCTGGCCCTGAACTTGCAGTCTTCCTGCATCAGCCTCTTTAGTGCTGGGATTTCAGGCATGCACCACCATGCCCAGCCTTTCTTTGTTTTTTTTTTTTGTTTGTTTGTTTGTTTTTTTTGAGATAGGGTCTTTCTGTGTCACCCAGGCTGGCCTCGAATTCAGCAATCCTCCTGTCTCAGCCTCCTGAGTGTTGGGATTACAGGAGTGTGTTAGCAGGCCTGGCTTGGTGATTTTTTTTTTTTTTTTAACTCACAAAAAGGTGAATTTTCCTTCATCACATGGCTGCCTGGCTGTTAGACTGTCTCAGTTCTCATCTCTGGTCCTATGACTGGATGACCTTGAACAGATCATTTGTCTGTTTCACGCCTCAGTTTCCCAATTATATAGTGTAGCCTGCCACATGTGTATAGATGGCATAAGGATAGGCTAGACAATATTGTGTAAATAGTTTTTAATGCTTCTTAGAGTATCTTTTACTTCAAAATGTCCTCCTATCGAGGTCATTTAAGGTTGATAGCATTCAGGATTCTGAATGAGCTGTATGTACATTTTTCAGGTGAATACCCCAAACAACTACAGTGGAGGCATTCAGCATATGGCTGATTTTAAGCTCAGCTCTTTCTTTCCATTTCAGGTCCCCTGAAGTCATGGGTTGCTGGCTCCTGCTCAGAGTGACAGCACCCTGTGGATTCTGCTGGTAGTGGCCTGACCACCACAGAGCCCCACTGGAGCATGGAGCCAGCCTAGAGAGGGTCAGGTAGGAACTGTTTTTTCACTTTATGGCACGGTTTTGCCAATTGGAAAAAAAATTGTAATTTTTATACCCCCAAGGGTATAAAACATTGGTGATTATTTTTGAAAAAGGGCTTTTCAAAACTGAGCCATATTGGAAAAAATCAGCACTTACCCTATCCTGTGCAAGCAGGCTCTATATAACATCAAATTCCCGGAAGGGCCTATCATGACAGCCACATTGTAGCACTTCTCAGATGGATGTACTTGATCCAGGTTTTTAGTGTTCATAATATAAAGTTAATAAGTCAAGTGTGATATTGTTCTAAGTCTACAGGCACTCTTTAACAGAATCCTAAGGAAAACAGTGATGCAGCTGTTAGAACTTTAAAGGGTAGCTAAATGATAATATGCCCCATAGTTTTCAGAATATCTTCGTACCATTATGTTTCATTCAATACCATATCTCTGAAAAACAGGAAAGTAGTAATACCATTAATCAACTCCTATGTGCTAAGTGGTTTATGTGAATCATCTCATTAAGTCTTTACAAGAACACTGTGTGGCAGATATTATCATTATTGCCATTTTATTGATGTAGAAAGTGAAACTTAAACAAGTTAAATAACTTGCCCACTATTACTGAGGGGAAAGATATATTTAAATTCAAGAAGTCTAGACAAAGAGTTCTTGTTACGTGTCAGGCTATAATCGCCTGTCTTTTTCCGCAGTTGAGAAAATTCTGGTATTGAGGGGCTAAAGAATTTTCTCAAGACTAAACTACAATTTTCAAAAAATATAGAGTAATTGATATACACTGAGCTTATACACTGAATGAGCTTTGGTTTAACACTTGTCTCTCCCTTAAAAATAATGTAATCCTAAACACTTCAAATAAGCTGACCAGCTATATAGCATTCACTAATAAATTACCATTGGACCATATTTTTGTGTTTTATAATGGTGCTTTCCAAGGTATTTCACAGAAAGATGGAGGAAAGTTTGCAAACAATTAGTCAACTTGACCTATTGATTACTTTTTTTTTGATATTTGCAATTCTAATGGTTATTGTGTTCATATTTGAAAAATTTTCTATAACATAGGAGGTATAGGCATCATATTTATGGATAACTAGTGGAATAAAAAGGGCTGGGGTTTAGCTCAGTTGGTGGAGTACTGCACACACTGTCTGAGGACGTGGGTTTGATCTGCAGCACTGCAAAAAAACAGGAGAAGCATGTGGCAATCTACTCCCAAAGCAATCCCGTAGCAATCAGCCATTGAAAACCCTGTAAGGGTGGCTGTGAGTCAGATAAAGGCACCTAAGAACAACAACAGTGGCATAAAAACATATCACTTATCATGTTTATGTGACAGAAAAATAATCCTTCTGAAAACAGTTGCATCCTCCCAACATTATAAATAAAATAAACTCAGGGACCATAAGGGATTTCTCCATAAATATTAGCCTTTTAGTTGTAAGGAACAAGTAATTTCCCGCAAATAGACAATGTCTGTGACAGACTAAAACCAAAAAATCCTTTTAGTTAATAGTACTTTTCTTTATTAATGTAAGCTGTAATATTTTAAATGTTTCTGGACTGAAAACACCATTTTGTGGAGGTGATAGCGTTCTAGAACCTTTATCAGTGTGTTTCCAATGATTTATTCCTTCCAATTTTTATTAAAAAATTAAATAAGATATGCTTTACTTAAATATGATTTATGAATTTCATATTTATAGAAAAATATTAGCAAAGAAGATTTCTTGGAAAGTTTATAGTTGTCTCAGTACTCTTAATTATTAAATGAGAGTACAATGGAATGTGTAAAAATCTAACAGGATGAACTGTGCTTTATGAAACTTTTTATTATTTTTTTTTCCTGCAGTACTAGGGGATTGAACCCAGGGCTTCATGTATGCTTTTTGCAAGTGCTTGACCACTGAGGTGTACCCCCATCCCATTTTTTACTCCTTATTTTGAAATGGGGTCTCATCAAGTTATGCTGGCTCCCTCTGGCCTTGAACTTGCAATCATCCTGCTTCAGCCTCCCCTATAATTGCTGGAATTATAGGCATGTGCCACCATGTCCTATTTGTAAAAGACTTTTAATGAAGTTTTTCCAATATTTATTTCACTGATTTTTTTTTTTTACTTTGGAGAGTATAACTTTATTTCTAAAGACTACCTTATCTGTTCTTCAGAAACAACATAAATGACAATGTTTGATGTGAAGTGAATAAGTGAGAAGTTTTAAAAAGGAAAGCAAAGCATGGTAGATTAAAGAACTGATTGAAACTATTGTTCCCACATTCTTTTTTGTGTAGCAAAGAATCACTTAACTGAATGTCCTAATGAAGAAGTGATGAGTAAGGATAAGTGAAAGCTATTATTCAAATAATGATGATATGTTATCAAAATCTAGGGAGACAAAAATAGAAGCAAAGTGATATGATATTAGGTGGAAGATTTAAAGTTGATACAAGTGATACCAGTAGCAGGATTCAGACTTTTAAATGTACAAATGGGAACAAAAAAATGATATAAAATTGGTGTGAATCCAGGATATGTTGGAAAATCTTTCTTTGCTGTCCGGTGAAGGAGTATCTTCATTTAAAACACCTACTTTGGGGATGGGAGAACGACCTGGCAATCCACTCCCAAGGCAATCCCGAAACAATCAGCCATTGAAAACCCTATGAGGGTCGCTATGAGTTGGATACCGACTCCACGGCACCTAATAACAACAACAACAACTTTTGGGGGAATGAAATGCCATTATGGGCAAAACTGGTTATCAGCCAAAAGTGTTTCATTAACAATATACACTAAGAACTAGAACACAGAATATCAGCAATTAGGGATTATTTTGGCATTTGGTGCTTATTGCCCACATTTTCCTTTTTACTGTAGCTCTACTGGGACACTGGAGTTTCTAGAGGTTGAGTATCCCATATATAAAATGCTTAGGGAATGGAAGTGTTTCCATTTTGAGGGGATCTGAAATATTTGCATATACTCAATGAGGTATCTTTGGGATGAGACCAAGATTTAAACACATAATTCATTTATGTTTCTTATACACAAATATTGGCAGTAATTTTACACAGTAATTTTAGTGCACTTGTGTTTTGATTGCGACCTATAACATGAGGTCAGGTGTAGGATTTTCCACTTGTAGTGTCATGTCAGCACTCAGAAAGTTTTGGATTTTGGAGCATTTCACATTTTTGTATTCCCTAGTGCTTTAATTAGGTTACTAGATTCCAAGGCTGATGAGAGAGAAAGGAAATTTAGGCTTAAACATGTTACTAATTAACATCAGAATCAAAATTTACCAACCTTAGGCAAGTGCCTTATCTATTTTATTATGCTGCCTTCCTTTATACCAGTGTTTTTTCAAACAGAGGAACCCATTTATAAAATTCTTATTCAGAGAACCAGTATGTCCAAAACATAAAAACAAAGCTATTCTGCTTGAACCCAAAGTGGAAAGTGGAAAGCCCAGACCGTTAAGATTTCTCCTTGCCTCTCTTTTTCTTTCTCCACCAGGTACCTCTATAAAGCCACCTGAGCTTTCACAGAGTATAGTTTTATTATGCACAGTATGCTATAGAATTTTCAGTTACGTTTCTCTAAAGCTAATTACTTCATCAAATATTTTTCTTATAAACCATTTTCTTGAACATCTTAACTCCTTGTTCTGTTCATGGTACAACAAATAACATCTCCCAAAGTCTAGTGTGAGCATCTCATTTCATGCTTTGAATCCTCCAAGGCTAAGGTGCTGGAGAGGGAGTTTGAGAAGGGCAAGGAGTCTTCTGGTTAGTAGAGATACTCCATTTCTAATTTATCAGTCTTGCACCTATGCCTGTGCTAAATGAATCTGTTAAGGAGATATGTGCATGGACGTAGGAGAATATTTTCTCAGTTCATTCTCAAAGTTGCTAAATGCTTGCCTGGAATTGCTTACCTTGAGCACATGGCCCTGCTTACTCGCTGCTTGGAAAACACACCACAGTCCTTGCTTCTATTCCCTGCCCTTAGATATTTGTTTCTTAAGCTTAGAGATGATCATGACATTGCTGTGCAGTTTTCCGCTGCTTACTTTTAAGTTGAAATCTCATTTTTGTTTCAGATTCTCCTTCTTCTGTGGTTAACAAACAGCTCGGATCCATGTCACTTGACGAGCAACAGGGTGCGTGCAACAGGAGATGCGCTATGCCCATCCATCCATAGCTTTATTGCCATGCCTAAGCAAAGTTCTTTTCCACTTTTTCGTAACATTTCATTTTTATTATGGTTTTATAATCAGTGTTTATGGACTAAATTCCCCTAGGTAGTATTGTGAACAAAGGGCCCCCTTGGCCTATTCAAATTATGTTCTGTGTAAGCTAAATTAGTTTCTTCCTTGACTCTTTATGTCTACTGAATTCTTTCCCTATAAGAATGTTGTAATGAATACAATATTATATCCACTTTTAAATTTGAGGTATATATCATAAAATTGTGTAGAACTGTGGGTGTGAGGGTAGCATATTAACTCATTGCTCATTTAGGAAAAGTTTTTTTAACAGTAATATTCCATATTACTAGATTGCTATAGTAATGATACTTGGTTTTGTGTTGCACTTATTTAGCTGTCAAACTCCTGACAGCTTTCACTGTAAGGAGTACACTTACGAACCCAGACGTGAACTCAGAAACCACCAATCAGAAGAGAAGTTAACTTCCACTGTCACTTGCTCTTGTTGAAGTAGCAGAGATACAGAATTAACTTGAAAGCATTGAGGAGAACCAGATGAGATTGGTTACTCATTTACCAAGCTTTGTTACTAGGAGATCCAACACAGGACAGAGAGGGGCTGGAAGAGGAAAACATTTTGACAAAAAGGGGCATCTGACCAGAAGGATGGAGAAAAGAAAGCTATAAAAAAACTAAAATAGCCTTTTTTAGAATTAGGGCAAAGGGCTCACTGTATCAACTCAGAATTC
Source organism: Pedetes capensis (assembly GCA_007922755.1). Classification (NCBI taxonomy): domain Eukaryota; kingdom Metazoa; phylum Chordata; class Mammalia; order Rodentia; family Pedetidae; genus Pedetes; species Pedetes capensis. The sequence goes on along the minus strand of VMDO01019449.1, from coordinate 11,018 downwards.
CCTCAAGTATTCTAAGTATTATGTGTCATAGTATGATAGTATTAATAATGTTAAGTCATCAAGAATAACCCAAAATTATTTCACTTATCTCTGTGCAAAAAGTCAGGTGGGTACCTCATAGATTTTACAAATATTTCTTTAAAATTTTTTTTAATAGCACAAAAACTGTAAGTTTTGGTTTACTGAAAGTTTACAAACATAGGAGGATTCCCTTGTCAGTGGTAATGGGGAGATGAAGGGTTGCTGAAGTACCTATTGGGTATGAAATAGTTCTAATTTTAAGTATCTTTTTAGAGAAATATTCAGAAACTAATTTTTAAAAAACATGAGAACTTCTGTACTTCTGATCTTAAATTATTCTTTGTACGTCTGAGATAACATGTATTGGTGTAGGGTTTTTTTTGTTGCTCTTGAAAAAGAACAAATTAGCAAATGAATTTGAAAATTATGAAATTAAGCATGTTTTATCTTAAAAATTTATTATAGAGACATCAACTCAGAATAATAATTCCTTAAAATGGAATAAAATTATAGCCTCACGTTACATTGGACTGTAACCAAGTTGTATTCTATTGAATCATATAGAATAATTTTCAGAGAAACATGTTAAATATTATATTCAGTTTATGTTGGTATTTAATTTGTATATGACATGGGATATAAGAGAAGGGGAAAAATCAAGCTCAACTCCAAGGTTTTGGCTTCAGTGTCTGGCTAAATGATGGTGCCATTAGCTAGGGTTGATTGGCCTGGAGGTAGAAATTAGGAGATTCTGTTTTTAAGTAGGATCTGCCTTTTGGTCACATAAGTGGAGGTGCTGTAGGGGGTCAGATATTGAGTCTGTTGGGCAAAAACTGCATTATAATAGACCACTATAAATATAATTTTGTTATAAGACCTGAGTAGGAATGTTCTAATGATGGTAAATATATCCAAATTATTTAAATGTTAAGTTTTCATGTACCTTTTTGTTCAGCAGGATTATATTTTTTAAAAGTCCTGAAGACTTCAGATTATAGGCTTATATTACCTGAAGATAATTTATACTATAAAAGTTCAGAGAGACTGCCTGTCACCAATCTGCCTCTCCTGTACTAATGTAAACATTTGAACCGGTTGTTTCACATTCACTTAAGCTATAGTCTATTCTCTACCAGCAACCATAGTGAAACTTTTAAAAATGTATATATACTCATGCCATTTATCTGCCTAAAGTTTTTTAATTACTTCCTTTAGCCCTTCAAACTACAAAGTAAAAGCTTAGCTTATAAGGCAAATATGATGTAGCCACAGTTTCTCTCACTTCCTCCCAGGCCATGCTCTCTTCACCTACAACAACACTCTTACCATGTAGCCTCCTCTCAGCTCTCACACTCTGAGCTCCTTACCCTCTCAGACCCCTTGCACACACTGTTCCCTCTATCAGAACTGCTTTTCTGTTAAGCAGCTTCTACTCATCCTCTGAACCTCACTTACATATCACTTTCTCAAATGTAACATGACCTCCCAGTCTGTAGTGGTTCTGCCCTCATTTCTTTCTTTGTGACTTATCTTCCCTCATTAAGTTTGCAGTTGTACTTTCATTTAGGGGATTGTTTAATATCTGCCTCTCTCCATATTCTCTGAATGTTTCCATTCCCTGTCATATAGTCAGTGCCTGAAATGATACCATTTATATAGCGAACAGTATTTGTTGAATGAGTCAGTAGATAAAATAATTTTTAAGCAGTAGAGACCTATGGAAATTGTTTCAGCTTGGGAAAACATTACCAGATTTATGTATTGGACAGTTCATTTTGGCAGGATTATGGATGACTGATTGGAAACCAAAGTGAGATTGAAAGCACTAAGATCGTATAAAAGGCTATCATAATCATCAGGTGAGAAATAATGAGGGATCCAGTCTAACGCTATAGTGGCAGGAAATGATATTGAACAAATTTTTAAAATACTTGAGAGGAAGCCAGGTGTGGTGGTTTGTGCCTGTAATCCCAGCAACATGGGAGGCGGAGGCAGGAGGATCACAAATTTGATACCAGAGGCAGCCTGGGTAACTAAATGAGACCCTGTCTCAAAATAAAAAGTAAAAAAAATGGGCTGGGAGGTGCATTAAGGGGTGGAACACTTGCAAAGCATGTAAGTTACCCTGTGTTTAACCCCCCAGCGCTGCAAAATAAGCAAGCAAACAAACAAATAAATAAATAATAAAAATTGGGAGGCAGAATAAATGGGATTTGGATGAGATGGTAGTGCTAGGCCAATCATCAGCACTTAAAGTTAGTGGAACTTTGTAACTGATAGCTAGAAATGAATGAGAGAATAATGTCTGGGTATCTTGATAAGGCCATAGTGAGCCATCAAACAAGGTAGAGCTTCGAGGAAGATAGAGCTTCAGGAGGAGCAGCTAATTTTAGGGGAAAGACAGTATGTGAGATACCTTTTTAAAGGTTGCATTTGAAGTATGTCTTCATCTGTTTTCTGTTGCTCTTAAAGAATACCTGAGCTTTGGTAATTTATAAGGAAATAGGTTTAGTTGAGTTTACAGCTCTGGAGGCTAGGAAGGCATGAGCACCTGCTTGACTTCTAGGGAGGGACTAGTGGTGCTCCTTGCACAGCCAAAAAGTGGAAGGGCAAGCAGGGGGATGTGGAGGGCAGATTGCAAGAGAGGAAGCAAGACAAAAGCCAAAGAAGCCAAACTTGACTATAATAATTCTCTTTGGAGGTAACTATAAACTCACCTGTGCAAGATGACATTAATTGGTTCATGGGGGCTCTGCCCCCATGATCCACGTACCTCTCATGTGGCCTCCCATCACCATAGCATTGAGGAGACAAGCTATTCAAATCATAGCAGAGTGCCTTTGGATATCCACATGGAGACATCTCATAGCCATCTTGATGGCTGTGTGATTCTGGAAGTTAACAGAAGAGTCTGAGGTGGAGGTAAAGATTAGGAATTTTCCATTTATAGCTATACTTGAAGAAATGGGAGTGGATGAGATTGCCTAGGAAAAGAAGATGAAGTGAAAAAGAGAGTATGCACTGTAAGGACCACACAGAGAAGAGGAGTTAGCTAAGGTGGCTGAGAAAGCATGGTCAGAGAATGCCATGTCCAAAGCCAGGAGAAAAGAAGTTCAGGGAGGGGTGGTCAGGAATGCCATGTGAAGCAATGGTGTCAAATACAAAAAGGTCTGAGAAATGCTTTTTGAATTTGGCAGTATGTGTGTTATTGATTGCTTGGACATGGTCATATGAGTTATGATGTGGCTGTGGCAGAAGCCAGATGGCAGTGGCTTGAGAGAAAAGTTTGAAGAAAAGATGTAGACCTTGATATGTACATGATTCTTTCCATAAACTCAGAAGAATGAAAAGGGAGAAAAGGTATTATCTGGTGGGAAGGGGCTCATAGTCTCAAAACTAAGCATGTTTATAGAATAAACAGAATGATTCTTCTTTAAAGATGTAGGGAGTAGGTGATGTTCCCAGATACGCTGTTAGTGCAAGTTTTTAACCATTTTGTTTTTTCTTTTAGGGCTAGGTTTGAACCCTGGGACTTGGGCATGCTTAAGCATGCTTCCCCACAGTTAGCCATACCCTTGGGCACTCCAGTTTTTGACGTTTATTAAGACTTTTGTTCTCATTTATCCTGAAGAATAGAAAAAGTAGTACATTTAATGAATTTGCTTTGTTAGTATATCTCTGAGTAATGATTGAGCGTATTTTAAATTTCTTTTTCATGCTTTTAATAGGATACTGTGCTTTTTAAAAATTGATTTCAGTTTTATATTTATTTGACAGAATACTTACTTGTCATCTTCCAAATGCCTAAGCTCTTTTCTTGTTTGATTTCCCACAATAGTTCATAGATTTCTTCATTTGGGGGATTACCAAAGGTTAAAATATTCCTACTAAAATTAAACATTTTTTAATGTGTTTGCTTCACTGAAGAAAATTTTTCTCTTTGAACAATTATGTATATACATGATTGAACTGCTTGATTGCAATCTGTGCTTTTATCTGTTTATCTTGAATTTTTAATAAAAATATGATGAAAGTATGTTTACTTTAAATTTTTGGAGTCATGACTATAGCTACTTGTCTGTCTCAGAAGATTTTTTTCCTTTTCTTTTTTTCTTTTCTTTTTTTTTTTTTTTTTTTTTTTTTTTTTTTTTTTTTTTTTTTTGAGAGGAGGTCTGGTGTTGTTCAGGTTGGCCTTGAACTCCTGGGTTCAAGTAATCCTCCTGCCTCAGTTGCCTGAACAGCTGGGACTCCAGGAGTATACCACTGTGCCTGGCTTTGAATCAGTAATTTTTATTTTCTTTAATCAAAATACTTTTAAAAGAAATGAAATAGTAGGGAAATAAGTATATAACATATACATTGTTTTTAGTCCTGTTCTGAGGTAAAATCCTTTCAATATTCTCCAAATTTAGAGAACTTGCTAACATATCCATGCTTCTGCTGGGCTAATTGTGGACAAAGTGATACTCTCTTTAAATAAGCACCATGATATCTGTCATGGGTTTTGCTTAGTTTTAACAGTATTTGTTTGTTTGTTTTGTTTTGTTATGTTTTTGTTTTTTCCCAAGAGACTGTGTCTCATTATGTTGGCCACGCTGGCCCAAACAGAATTTGGTTCAAGCAGTCATGAGTAGCTAGGACTACAGGTGTGTATTGTTGCACCTGACTAAGCAATACATTTTAATGAAAAGTCTTGGTTTTCCTTTTTATTTGTATATCTAATTGTGTTATGCTTATTGTTGTTGGATTGTTAGGTGCCATAGCGACCCTCATAGGGTTTTCAATGGCTGACTGTTTCTGGATTGCCTTGGGAGTGGATTGCCAGGTCCTTCTCCCATTTTTGCGGTGCTGGGAATTGAACTCAGGACCTCAGAGACTGCAGTGCAGTGCTCTACCAACTGAGCCAAATCCCAGCCCATGCTTATTGTAGTAGGACAAAATCCATACACAGACATATCATACGTGTTTATATTATTAAAACTTACAAATATTTCTTTTAAAACATTTAGGCTAGTAATTTCCTCATTTTTTAAAAAAACTGTGATTTTTCTTTAGAGAACAGCCCATTTTCATACTTTTTGAGACAGAGTCTCACTAAATTACACAGATTGCCTCAGGTCTTGAACTTGAGATCCTCCTGCCTCTGCCTCCTGAGTTGCTGGGGTGAGTTAATTTTTGAGAGGATGTAAGAACATAATTTTGTATGAGGTTTAAGTCTTGACCATGATTAGAGCGGGGCTGGGATTTAGTTCAGTTGGTAGAGCACTGCTCTGCAGTCTCTGAGGTCCCGAGTTTGATTCCCAGCACCCCAAAAATGGGAGAAGGATATAGCAACCCACTCCCAAGGCAATCCAGAAACAATCAGCCATTGAAAACCCTATGAGGGTCGCTATGAGTCAGACATGACTCGACAGCACTTAACAACAACAACAATGATTGGAACAGGTTGCTTTATATTGATCATAGTGATAATCATTAAGTAGAAATTGATAATGCTGTTAAGTTTGAAACTTATACCTATAGGCAGTTGTATATCTGTCAGACACACATTTTCTACTCTGAATTTTAAGAAGTATAAATGCTTTAGAAATACAGATGTTAACTGTGTATCAATTCACATAAGCAGACTTCCTTTTATGTTAATAAAACATGCATCTACACAAGACTTGATAACCAGAATCTGAAACAAAGTTAACTAATTCTTCTAGGGTAGATGGGGAAACAGAAAAATTGTACCTGTCATGCATTAAGTATGTATTTCCTTAAGAGTCCAACTTACATACTGTTACCAGTTTGAAGTTTTATTTTAATAATATCATCTTGACAATATTACATCAAGTTTGTTTGTTTATTTGTTGTTTTGCTAAGTTACACAGGATGCCTCTGGCCTCAAACACACAATCCTCCTGCCTGTGCCTTCCCAGCCACAAGGATTACAGGCATGTGCCACCATGCCTAGCTAATGTTTTATTTAGTTAATTTTTTGTGTGTGTGTGTGTGTGCGGTACTGAGGTTTAAACCTAGGGCCTTGCACATGCTTGCAATGAGGTACCATTTCCAGCCTTGTTTTATTTTATTTTGTTTTAAAGCTTTTTATTTTATTTTGTTGGTAGGGTCTCAGTAAGTTGTCTAGGCTGGCCTCAAACTTGTAATCATTCTGCCGTCACCTTCTGAGTGGCTGGGACTATAGGAGTACATTACCATGCCTGGCTCGAGTAATGTTTTAGATAATCATTAAATATACACTGAAAGTTCTGATTTTTATTAAATATCTAATGATTGAAGCCTGCTGTAGTAAGGGGAAATACAAGTTCAGTATTCAACACACTAGAGCACAGCTGCAAATATATTTTAAATTCTATTTAAAAAAGTGAAATCAGACTTCATTCTAGAGTCTTTGTTAGATTTAGTTATCTATCACTTGATTATTTGGAATAAAATGACTAATTTCACCATCTCCAACTACTTGGTCTAAATTCTTCCAGTTAGTGACATAGTCGACCTTTTGTAAGTTAAGTCCTGTTTAATTTCTTTGCATATGCTCACCTGTTCTACTCTCCTGTTAATTAGATCTGTATCTATGCCTCCAGTTTAATTGCATTTGAATTTAGAATTTTCTGTGATAAAAATAGCTGACCTCTTGAATTTTTATATGACTGGCACCATGTTAAAAATTTTACATCTATTACTTCATTTGTTTTGATAACTTAATGAAGTGAACATTATCATTCTTATTTTACTGATCAAGAAACCAAGACTCCAAGACACAGATAAAGACAAGTAAAGTAAGTGGTAGAGCCATATTTTATGTCTACTTCATTAATTCAACAGATGTTTAAATGCCTGCTGACCTGTGGGTAATTACTAGGCTAGGCACTAGGATGCATGGATTAATAAAACTAATGTTCTCTGTTCTTAGAGCATTGACTCAATAATAAAAGTAACAACACAGACACTTAATATCATGTCCTTATGTGCCAAACATTGCTTTGAGGATTTTTTTTGTGTGTGTATATGTGGTAGTTTGGGGTTGAACCCAGGACTTCATACATACTTTGCACCCGTAGCCCCTTTTTTATTTTTTATCTTGAGACAGGATTTTGCTAAAATATGCAGGTTGCCTCTGGCCTCAAACCTGAGATCCTCCTGCCTCTGCTTCCTGAGTAACCGAGATTACAGGCGTGAGCCACTGTGCCCAGCCACTTTGAGGAATTTTATATGTTAGTTTACTTAATCCTCACTGCAGCCTTATTCAGTAAGTACTGTTATTACCTCCATTTTCCAGGTTAGGAAACCTAGGCAAAGAGAGGTTAGATGACATGTCTAAAGCTACACAAAGATAGTAAATGTTACCAGTGCGATCCATACCGAAACAACTTGGCTGTCACACCTGTGATCATAACCACTGTGCTTTGCCTCACCTAACGGCAGGGGCAGATGAGGGGGAAAAAATGAATATGAACATGACAAGTATGAAGGATAAGTAATGAAAGCATTTCATGGGGGACCAGTGGGCGAGGCCTCACCCCTTGGGCGTCCCTGAGGGGATCTGAGAGATGAGTCTATTCGGGAGATGCAGGAGAGGCAGGAAAGGGAAGCATGGACAGCATGCGCAGAGGCTCTGAGAGACGGCATTGGAATGACTAGAAGAATCCTGGTACAGCTGGACAGTGCTGCGGGCCCAGGTGGAGCAGGGCCTTTTGGATAGTTTAAGGTTTTAAATTTTATTTTAAGAACAAAAGGAAGCTAATGAAAGATTTAAAGTAGAGAGTATGGCCTGCTGTACCTTTTTATTTTTATTTTTTTTGTCTTCTTGAGACAGGGTCTCTCACTGTGCACTATGTAGCCCACGCTGGCCTCAAACTTGCGATCCTCCTGCCTCAGCCTCCCACGTGCTGGGATTACAGGCATGCATCATTACACCTGGCTTGATTATTTATTTATTTATTTATTTATTTTTTTTAGTGGTACTGGGGTTGAACCCAGGGCCCCATGCTTGCATGCTTTGCAAGTGCTGGACCACTGAGCTGCACCTCCAGCCCATTTTCTTACTTTTTGAGACAGGGTCTCACTAAATTCCACAGACTGCCTTTGGTCTCAAACTTGCGATCTTCCTGCCTCTGCCCCCCAAGTTGCTGGGATTACAGGCATGCGACACTGCACCCGGCACTTGATTTCTTTTTATTAGCATATATTAATTGTACAAGTGATTTCATTTTGACATTCTCATACATGAATGTAATGTACAGCACTTTGAATGTATGTACTCCATTGTTACTTATTACACTACTTTTTCCTTCTCGCTTTTGCCTTCCCCTTCTGCAGTGCCTTCCTAGTGTTTATTCATTTTAGTTTCAAGTCCTTCTCCCCCCCTCAGCTTCCACATGAGTAAAAAATGCAATGTTTATCTTTCTGAGTATGATTTTTGTCACTTAACATGATGATTTCCAGTTCCGTTTTCCTGCAACTGACAATTTTATGCTTTATGACAGAGTAAAACTCTAGTGTGTATTGTTGTTGTTGCGGTTGTGTATGTACACCACATTTTCTTTATCCATCTGTTGGTGGACACCTAGACTGGTTCCCTAATTTGGTTGTCATGAATAGAGCTGCAACTCCAGAATTTCTGCATAGAATTTTAGTTTAGTAATGGCAATCTGATTGGAAGGGATAAGGACAGGGCACATGGCTTAAGTCTTCTTTTACATAGTAAGTACTCCATTTTTACTTATATTATACTAATTTATTTGTGGTGCTTTGGGGGAGTTAGTGATGGAGATTTGCAGGTAACTTTCCCAGCTACTGTGAGGGTAACTCTCATATTTTGAATGAGCACAATTAAATGGGTCGTTAATTCCTTAATTAGGTAATCCTTGAGAAAGGGATAAGGTGTGAGAGAGGATGTGTAGGGGGAGTGGATGTCATGAGCTCAGCTTCGAATTATTGTGTTGGGAAGCATCTGAGTAGAAAGTTATTTGGGCAGTCGACTGTATGGTGTCAAACTAAATAGAGAGTATCTCTCTAAAGATGTATTGATTTTATTTGGGAATTAGCAGAAGATTGCCATCTGAAATGTGGTGCTATGATGGATCATAGGCATTTCAGAGCAGTAAAGGGAGGCAAGGGGTTTTAGAGGTAAAATGAGGAACATTGCATAAGCTCTTCTAAAATAATCATCCTTGGCTACTAGGATCAACAGCAAGAATAGTGGAAATCAGGGCTGAGCAGGCAGTTGTTTGGCAGATGTCCTCACAGGATTCTTTGTGTACGGTTACAGTGGCCTTTGTACAAGGTTGTGGTTTTCAGAGAGTCATTTTAATGGTTTTTTATTGTAGGGCTGTGTACATGAGAGCCCCTCTGTGATGGTCTTCTGACTCCATGTTGTTATGGTTTGGCATAAGTAATACCATTTCAATTGTTATAATTTTCACAGGGCCAATGGAGGGCAGAAAAGATGTTAGAGCTGGAGAAGTAACTTGTGTTCATGGTAATTGAAACCATGAAAGTGATTGAAATCAACCAAGACGAAAGTAAAAAGTAGAGGTGGGAGCAGATCATCTAAAACATCATAAGGAAATTTAGAAAAAAATCCAAATGTTAAGATTTTGTGAGGGGAGAGCTGGTAAAGGAGACTGAGGAAGAAGCAAGTAGAGGAATAGATGGCAGAGTAGAGCAGTGTGGTGTGTTCAGGTAAAAAGACAATTTCAAACATGAGTTCGTTGTCAGCTTGAACGCTGCTGAGAGGTCTGGTAAATTTGCTCTAAATGTTTTTCACTAAAGTTATCATTTTAGAGGTGATTGATCTCTTCAGTAGAGCAGTTCCACTGGAATGATTGAGACAGGCCAGATTTTAGAGTAAGATGAAGAAATAGAGATGCGAAGTATGCAGAAGGGAGGCAGTAGCTGAAGGGGAAGGCAGTCCTAGGGAGGATCGCCCACCTCTTTGGTTGTTTTCATCTGGAAATCACTTGTTAAAATTAATTTACATACTTTATCAGAGTATATGTATGATGAATAGGTTTGATTTTAAAAAGGTGAAATACCAGTGGAAGCAGTTATGAAAAGAAAATTTATTGCCAGGTTTCCTAGCACACACCTCTAATCCGAGTGACTTGGGAAGCTAAGGCAGGCGGATCAAGAGTTCGAGGCCAGAGGCAGCCTGCACAATTTAGTGAGACTTTCTTTCAAAAAAAAAGGGGGGATCTGAGACTGAGCTCTGTGGTGGAGTGCTTGCTTAGCATGCAAGATGCCCTGGTTTCAACCACCCAGTGCTACAAAAACAAAAACAAACTTTATCATTGCTATGCCTACATTTTTTCAGAGGATTTTGGCAGGGCTTATGTGCCATGTGGAGTGGATCTCTTCACCTTGTTTTATTCCTATACTGTTCTTCAAGCCTGACAGTAAAATAGGATGGTTGTCTTATAGTTAGAGAGATATAAGGCTGATAGTTCTGAAGTGGGGGAAAAGGAGGCCAAGGTGGCAAAGGCTAAAAACCAAAACAGAACAAAACAAAAATCTTTCTATTTCAATCTCTAAATTCTGGGAATGTGGAACAAGGCACAGTTTGAATCTATATGTATCTCAACCCTATGTTTAAGTTCATTTCATATTTCTATATTATGTTAAACTTCTTGGAGTAACATTATTGTAATTGATGGAAGAAAGTGACTATAATATTTGATCTAAAAGATTATATAATCCTAATAAATGTGAGTATTAAAATTGTACTTTGTTTGGTTTTGGCTTCTATAAAATAGTTTACATTTATATTTATGTAAACTTGAAGCCTGCAGCGATAGCCCTGTGGCATCCGATCCCGTCAGATCTCGGAAGCTAAGCAGGGTCGGGCCTGGTTAGTACTTGGATGGGAGACCGCCTGGGAACACCAGAAGCTGTAGGCTTGGGAGAAGGACCTGGCAACCCCCTCCCAAAAATCAATCTGCCATTGAAAACCCTATGAACAGCAGAGAAGCACTGACAATAGTGTTTCCCCT
>VMDO01019448.1:0-39688 GCA_007922755.1 Pedetes capensis | reverse complement strand
TTTGAAGTACCTAAATTTAATTATAGGTAGGTAGATAATTAGTTACCACACATTTTGGAGTTCCTCTGTATAACTGAGATGTTGGGTTATTTGCATTTCCACTTAATTACTCACAATGGATTCTAAATGAAACTATATGCCTGGATTTTAAACAATGCTATAGGTTGCTAAAGACAAAATACTTAATTAAATGACTATGATATTCTTTACTTTTTGTTTTCATTTTAGAGAGCAGCTGCTAGTTTGGTATCCAGAGAGGAAAACAAAAACGATAATGCTGATAAAGCAGACAGAACCACAGAACCAGAACAATCTCATTCTAATACAAGCACTCTCACAGAGCGAGAACCTAGTTCATCTAGTCTCTGCAGTATTGATGAAGAACATCTCACAGACATTGAAATAGTTCGCAGAGTTTTTTCTTCTAAAAGAAGCAATGTAAACTTTGTCACAGAGATATTTCGTCAGGTAAAATACTTTTCAGTATTTTAAAGTCACAAGACTTTTTAATATTAAGTATATTGATTTTTAGCTATTTAAAATTCTTCACAAAGATGTTTTTAAAGTTAATTTTTAGCTTTTAAAACTTGTATCTAGTCCTTTAATAATTTCCATTTAATCTGTACATAGTTTATGGTGATTTTAGTTTAGTGACTGTTTTCCTTTTTCTCTTTTTGGTTCTAGAGATTGAACCCAGGTCCTCGCACATGCTGAGTACACACTATTCCACTGGGCTATATCCTCTCCCTTAACTGTCATCTTCTCCCTCACCATAGTCTTTCTTTTATCAAAATAATTTTTAATTGCTCACTTTATAGGTTGAAATTTTTCTATCATTTATTTAATTATAGTAAAATTATTTTGTCTTTCTATGATCGGTAAAAGGTAGTTTATGAATATAAGTGGTGTTTTCATTGTTTTTGTCTTTCTTTGAGAGCCTCAGTTTTGTCTTCTGGAGCATTATGAAATTAAAGTTGTTACACCAAATATTACTTGGGGGAAAAAACAAAAGAAAAAGCTATTTTACATAAATATAACTAGAAATTCAGTTGCACACATTCTTAAACACAGAAATTTTGTGGAAAATGAACTTCATGAAAACTAAGCATTCAGGACTTATAGCAAATGTACTTGGGGTTTTTGTTTGTTTGTTTGTTTGTTTGTTTTTGGTACTAGGGGACTAAACCGAGGGCATCGTGCTATTTTTGTAATCGTTGTACCACTGAGCTGCACTCCAGCCCCTCTTTAATTTTCTATCATGAAACAGAGTGTTGCTAAGTTACAGAGTCTGCCTCTGGCCTCAAACCTGTGATCCTCCTGCCTCTCCCTCCCAAGTTGCTGGGATTATGGGAGTGAGCCACTGCATCTGGCACCATTGAGTTTTATAGCAGAGGGGGTTCATTCAAAGTCTTACAGAAAGTAAGTGCTAGATGTGAGACTCTGACATACAGATCTTGATTATCATAATTTTTGGAAATCTTATAGCTTATAAAACTATTGAAGTTGCAAGTTCTTGAACTGGTTGGAATATTTTTATCTTTCTAGGAATTTGTTTATTGAATTTATTTTCATATTTACTAATAAAAAGTTTATTATATCCTCTTACAATCTTTGTACTTTCAGAAACATTTTTGTTCATGTTCTTCCTTTTCATTCCCATTAGTATTTATTTGTCCATTGTTTTTATTTTAAATAGTTTCTTTTAGATGATTGTTGCAAGGAGGTTTGTTGGTTTTATTAATCTTTTTTTATTGGAAATTTTTAATGTACAACTTAATGTGTTTCATTCTGACATGTATTTCATTGTGACATTTCCATATATGTGTTTCATTGTACGTTGTTCACATAACTTCCCCCTTACCCTCTGGTGCCCCTCCTCCCCCATCTCCCCCCCACCATGGTCTCCTTTCTGCTTGTATGTCTTTTTGTGGGAATATTTATCTATACATGTGCATCCCGATTTTAATTTAAGTCCAAATTTTTTTCTGTAGTGATCTTTGTACATTCTTAGCAGTATTACATGAGTAATCTAATCTGCTTGCATTATTGCCATCCTTTGGTATTATTGGTATTATTATTTCCTGAACTATTAAAGTTGGGCTGTTTACTTTGAGGTTGACGTCTGTCTCATTCCACACTCCTTGTTGGCCCTCCTCTCCCTCCCGTCTTCTCCCATCATTGCTTCCTTTTGCTAGATCCCTCTGTCTTCCTTTCTACTCCTTAAATTGTCCCTTCTCTACTAAGTTTACATGAGATTTTTATTATGTTCCAATTTATGTATAGGATTTTTTCCTTCTTTTAAGTTTGATTCTGCTCCCACATATAGGTGAGAACATGTGGTATTTCTCTTTTGAGGATTGTTTTCCTTCACTTAAGATAATTTTCTCCAATTCTATCCATTTTGCTGCAAATGACATTATTTCATTTTTTTATTGCTGAGTAGTATTCCATTGTGTGTATGTACCATAATTTTTTGTCCATTCTTCTGTTGATGTACTTTGGTTGACTCCACATCCTTGCTATTGTGAAAAGTGCTGCATTGAAGATGGAGATGCAGGTGTTTCTGTGGTATGGTGACTCATCTCCCTTTGGATATATTCCCAATAGTGTTATAGCTGGGTCCTGTGATAGATCTATTTTTAGTTTTCTGAGGTACCTCCATATTGATTTCTAAAGTAGTTGAACGAATTTACAACTCCTCCAGCAGTGTAAGAGGGTTCCCTTTTTTCCACAGCCTCCCTAGCATTTGTTGTTGTTGTTTTACAGATCTTGGCTATTCATACTGGAGTAAAGTGGAATCTCAGAGTTGTTTTGATTTGCATTTCCCTAATGGCTAGGGATATTAAGCATTTTTTCATGTGTTTCATGGCCTTATGAGTTTCTTCATTTGAGAACTTTCTGTTCAGTTCCTTTGCCCCCTTGTGTATTGGGTTATTTGTTTTCTTGGGAATTGCTTTCTTGAGTTCTTTATAAATTCTGGAAATTAGTCCTCTGTCCAATGGATAGGATGTGAAGATTTTTTTCCCATTCAGTGGGGACTTCCTTGATTCTGTTGGTTGTTTCCTTTGCTGTACAGAAGCTTTTTAACTTCTAATAGCAAGGCTATGGAGTCAACCAAAGTACCCATCAACAGAAGAATGGCAAAAAAATATGGTACATACACACAATGGAATACTACTCAGCAATAAAGAAAATGAAATGATGTCATTTGCAGCAAAATGGATACAATTGGAGAAAATTATCTTAAGTGAATGAACACAATCCCATTTATCTATTCTTGTTGCAATTTCTTGAGCAATTGGAGTCCTATTAAGGAAATGCTTTCTTATGCCTATGTGTTGGAGCATATTGCCCATCTTTTCTTCTAGTACTTTTAAAGTTTCTGATTTTATGTTGAGGTCTTTTATCCATTTCAAGTTAGTACGCATTGAGAGGTGCTGGTCAGTTTTCATTTTTCTGCAAATGGATATCCAGGTTTCTCAGCACCATTTATTGAAAAGGCTATCCTCTTTCCAATCTACCTGTTTTGCTCCTTTGTTGAAAATCAGGTGGCTATAGATGTGTTGATGTATCTCTGGGTCCTCTATTCTGTTCCTCTATTTTGTTCTCTATTAACCCTTTATTAAGCACATTTTTACAGATATTTTCTCTCATTCCATAGGTTGTTTTTTCATTCTGTTAATTGTTTCTTTTCTTGTGCAGAAGCTTTTTAGTTTGTTATAATCATAGTTGTCTATTTTTACTTTTGTTGCCTGTATTTTTGGTGCCATATCCAAAAAATCATTGCTCAGATCAGTGCCATGATGCATCTTCCTTGTGTTGTCTTCAAGTAGCTTTGCAGTTTCACTTATATGTAAGTCTTTAATGCATTTTTCATTGATTTCTGTGTGATGTGAGATAAGGGTCCAATTTCATTCTGTTGCTGTGGGTACTTAATTTTGCGAGTGCTATTTGTTGAAGAGACTATCCTTTCCCTGTTGTGTGTTCTTGGCATCCTCCTTGAACGTCAATTGACTGTAAATGAGAAGATTTATTTTTGGGCTCTCTATTCTGTTTTATTGGCCTGTACGTCTGTTTTATGCCAGTGCCATACTGTTTTGTTTTGTTTTGTTTTTTCTTTCTTTCTCCCCCCCAGCCCCCAACACTCAGGGCTGTACTAAGGGCCTTGTACATACTTTGCAAGCACTCTACCGCTGAGCTGCAACCCTAGCCCCTTTTTAATTTTTCATCTTGGAGTCAGGGTATTGCTAAATTACACAGGCTGCCTGTAGCCTCTAACTTGTGATCCGCCTACCTCCACCTCCCCAGTAGCTGGGATGACAGGTAGGCATTACCACGCCTGGCTCTGCCATACTTGTTTGAATACTGTAGCTTTGCATTATATTTAAACATGCATACATGCATTCACACACACACACCCCTGCACACATATTTTTGCAGAACTGTTGAGTTGAACCTAAAGCCTTGTGCATGCTAGACAACTGCTGTACCACTAAGCTGAACCTCCAGCCCCTTTTTAATTTTTTATTTTTGAGACAGGGTCTCACTGAGTTGTGTGGGTTACCTCTGGCCTCAAACATGTGATCCTTCTGCCTCAGGCTCCCGAGTTGCTGGGATTCCAAGTATGTGCCATGGTGCCCAGCAAAGTGTTAGTTTCCTCCCCACACTTGTGCCCCGAGTGCTGGAAATCTAACTCAGCTCTTCCACATGCTAGGTAAACACTGTACCCACAGAGTTACATCTCTGGCCCCCCTAAATTTTGAAATCAGGAAGTGTGATATCTCTAGTTTTGTTCTTCTTTCTCAAGATTGCTTTGCTTTTTAGGGTTTTTGTTGCTTCTCATTAAGGGAGAAACTACTGATGCATGAACTTCATTATTCTGGTGTCTGTGACAGTTGTTTCTCACTGTAAATATATAAGTAATCACTCTGGTTTTGTGCATCATCTTTTAGCCATAGCTAGCATTAGTCATTCCTTCAAATCCATATTTAGTGTGTTAGCAAAATTCTGTTTTAAAACCTGCAAGAATATTCCTTGGATAAGGATAACCTGAGGATAACAAACATAACCTTTTATCTCTGGTCTGTAGTAAATTCATCAACCTGCTTAGGACATAATATGGCAATTTGTACAGTAATAAATTTCTTAGCTCTGAAGATTATTAATTTTTAAAATTACCATACTTTATTTTTTAGAGTTGTAGGTTCAAAACAAAGTGAGTGGAAAGTATGAAGAATTTTAATAGTAATTTTTAAAAATAAGTTTTTATTTAGAATAGAACTGCAGTGTTTAGAATAGAATATAACTTACTTGAACTATTTTAATTTTTTAAAATTCATTTTGAATCTTTTTAAAGAAAGGCTAAGCTCTTACTGCTACTGTGAAATAAAGTGTTATAGCAGGCAGTGATGATCAAAATGATATAATGTGACCATTAAGCTGCTAGAATACAAGAGTGAGAATTTAGGAATGGATTTGTTAGATTGAGGAAAGTAGTAAGTGATGCAGTTTGCTACGGGATCAATGATAATCAATAAATAAAAGGATTTCTGAATAACATATCCTATTGATATTACATGTTAGTTTCTCATCATTATCTTGGATACTGATGTTTTTTGCTAGTTTCATTAAGAGAAAATAAATTCTTTTTACGATCTAATTATTATTAAACCTATTGATAACTCTAGAAAGTGGCAAGTTTTAGGTCAAGGTCTTGTTTTTAAAGTTGATGTTAATAGGAAGTGGTTGTAAAATGAAAAAGTAGAAGCAATTTAATTCTATTTATATTTGTGAATAAAAAGGAAACATCGTAACCGTAAACACAGACATGCACAGGTAAAGGACTATTCATGAGAGATTAAGAGCATTTTTATTATTGTATTTTTGCACATCTACATTGAATTTTTTGTTAATGTGTGCTGTTTTTATGATGAATTTTTTACTCTTTTTTAAAGTGAAGACTTTTTTGAATTTTAAGGAAATTTTAAAAATGATAACCTAGAAAATAACTGGAGAGTAACTATAAGATATTCTTTTAAAATTTCTAAGTATTTTGCCTTATTATTGAGTTATATAATTTGGTTATATATAAAATGACATATAAAAGCATTAACCTTTTTCTTTATATACTTACAAAAACTTAAAAGCTACTTTGTTGCATGTGATTCTTTTACTTATGGTCAAATCTAATTTTTAGTTTGTAGTTACAGTCTTCTCATCAAAATGTATTTTAGTAGTAGTAATTCTGAAAAAACAGCAGTAATGTAAGTTATAAAAATGTGGTTTATTATAAAAAGTTAAATTTATTTTGAACTTTGTAAGAGTACAGTTTGATGAAACAAGGAATATTACCATTCTGAGGTGGTCAATTAAAACAAATCTTCTTCCACTTGAAGTCAGTGGCTATATACCATAAACATTTCTCTCTCAATGTATTTACAGAGTATTTGGAGATAAAAGGCATTTTGTGACAATGAATTGAATTCATTAACTTTTTATCTTACATCTTGTTTATTTTTTAATCCTGGTGCCAAAGATTGAACCCATGCTGGGCAAGCGGTCTGCCCCTGAGCCACACCCCAGACCCCTTAACTCACATCTTGTAAGATGGAAATGTATTAGTTTTTGTGGCATAAGGTATCATTATTCTCTTTTTATCCACTAGGCATTTTTATTACCAATTTGTGAAGCCGCAGCTATGAGAAAAGTGGTAAAAGTATATCAAGAGTGGATCCAGCAAGAGGAAAAACCTTTGTTTATGCAAGAGCCTGAAGAAATTGTGATCACTTCTTCAGACATACCTTGCATTGAAAATGTCACAGACCATGATAATTCAGTGGAAGAAGGAGAAAAAAGAGAAGAGGTAAAATTATAAGATTTATATATTTTAGTGTAATTTGAATAGACTATAATCTCATGAAAGTATAATTATGTGTTAACACACACAGGTACATAGGTGGGAAGGAAAGTTATCTTTCAATATATTTTGCAGTTTAGATAATATAATGTAGCTGCCTCAGTGCTTTATCTCAGTGTTCTATGATGTCACAGTTTTAAAAAGTTAATATTGAGGTTGTATGCTAATTCTTTAAGTCATTGTGTAGATCAAAGTTAGATGCTGTCATATTTTAAACTGTGGTACCTCATCAAAGTAGATGTTATAAGATGTATATTGTGGGATGTGTTGTTGTTGTTGTTAGGTGCCATTGAGTCATGTCTGACTCACAGCGACCCTTTATAGGGTTTTCACTGGCTGATTGTTTTAGGATTGCCTTGGGAATGGATTGCCATGTCCTCCCATTTTTGCAAGGCTGGGAATCGAACTCCAGGCTCCAGAAACTGCAGAGTGGCACTCTACCAACTGAGCTAAATCCCAGCCCTGTGGGGTGATTACCAAACTATAATTCTCTCTTTTCTGGAAGTAGTGCCTACTTTTACTACAAGGGGCTTTCCCCCACAAACAATAATTTTCTGAATTCTTCCCTGGACTCGTGCTCTAGAGCTGATAATATATGGCAGTCTGTGATAAGAAAGGCTAGAATTTACTCACTGGGGGGAAAGAGAGAGGAGAGAATAAAGGTAGCATTTGGGTCCCTGGTTCCATTTATTCCTTAAGCCTGAATGAATTTTTAGCCTTTGGTTGTTCAAACCCGGTCATAGGTCAGGCTCTCCAGGAAGCAGAAGCTGAGATAGAATTGTTGTTGTTAGGTGCCGTTGAGTCATATCCAACTCATAGCGACCCTCATAGGGTTTTCAATGGCTGACTGTTTTGGGATTGCCTTGGGAGTGGATTGCCAGGTACTTCTCCCATTTTTGTGGTGCTGGGAATTGAACTCGGGACCTCAGAGACTGCCGCGCAGCGCTCTACCAACTGAGCTAAATCCCAGCCCAAGAGATAGAATTAGAAGTACAAAAAGTTTACCTGCTTTGTCTGATTTGCCTTGTCACCATGAAGGATCTTTCTTAATATCTTACTAAATCAGGATAGGAGTACTGAGTAATGTTTATGTACTTCAGTGGTTATTCTAACCTCCCTAGTGGAATTTAATCAGGATATTAATGTATGAAAGAATAGGCCAGTTTGACAGGGCTTTATTGAAAATGTATGTGTGGACATGTACATGCACACTACTGTTCCCTAGTTGTTCTCTCTTTTCTCCCCTGCCCTTTGGTTTCTTGAGATGAGGTATCACTACATAGCCCATAGCCCAGGCTGACCTTGAATTACTCCTGTCTTCAACCTCCTGAGTGGTCTCCAACTTCTTAATTTCTTAATTTTTATTTATTTATTTTTTCCCAGCACTGGGGGGTTGAACCCAAGGCCTCATGCATACTTCAGCAAGCAAGCACTCTACCGCTGAGCTACATTCTCAGCCTATTTATTTATTTATTTATTATTTTTAGACAGGGTCTTGCTGAGTTACGCAGGCTGCCTCTAGCCTCAGTCTCCCAAGTTGCTGAGGTTACACATGTGTGCCACCATACCTGACTGGTGCCTTACTTCTAAGAAGGTGAAAAAATTCACTAAGAAATGTAGTTGGGGCTGGGGGTTAGCTCAGTGTTAAAGTACATGCTCAGCATACCTTATAGCCTGGGTTCAATCTTTAGCACCAAAAAAAGAAAAAAGGATTAAAAAAAGGGCAAGAAAAGAAAAAAATGTAATTGAATATATAAAATTAACCATTGTTGTTGTTAGGTGCCATTGAGTCAGATCTGATTCATAGCACCCTTTACAGGGTATTTAATGGCTGATTGTTCCATGATTATTTCGGGAGTGGATTGCCACATCCTCCTTCCGTAAAATTAACCATATAAGTTATGAAATAGTATTCACAGTACTATTTATTATATGCCAATAAAAATATAAAATGTTTGTATGCTAGAAGATAAACATATCAGTCTAAATAATTTATTTTCTGCTTTTTTAGTCATGCTATACCTGTGTATGGGGCTGGGATTTAGCTCAGTTGGTAGAACGCCGCTCTGCAGCCTCTGAGGTCCCTAGTTCGATTCCCAACACTGCAAAATGGGAGAAAGACATGGCAACCCACTCCCAAGGCAATCCCGAAACAATCTGCCATTGAAAACCCTATGAGGGTCGCTATGAGTCAGACACGACTCAATGGCACCTAACAACAACAACAACAACAACAATGTACCTATGTATACTGAACCTATCCTGCATTATTTAAATAAGAATAATTGTTATGTTGTTAGGTGCCATCGAGTCCATATCCGACTCACAGCAACCCTACATAATGGGTACAACATACGGGTACAACAGGCGAAACACTTTGTCAGTGCTTCTCTGCTATTCAAAGGGTTTTCAACAGTGGATTGATTTTTGGGAGCAGGTTGCTGGGTCCTTCTCCCAAGCGTACAGTATCTGGTATTTCCCAGGCAGTCTCCCATCCAAGTACTAACCAGGCCCAACCCTGCTTAGATTCTGAGATCTGATGGGATGGGATGCTACGACCGCAGGTTAAATAAGAATAGTAGGGAGTATGAACACTCTGTATGCATAATTTAAAAACAAACAGTGTAAGAAAGGAATGAATAGAGGGCAAGAAAGGGAAGTTGATGATATATATGTATTGTGTATGTGTGTTGTATTGGCTACTCAAATGTAACAACATTGCCAGAAGTTTGATTTCTTTTTTTAAATACCAGAAGCTCTTGCTAGTGGTATATACCCAACCCAAAAAGTATAATCATTCATTGATTTACATTTCTGATAAATTAATTATATATTAAATCATTTAAAATTGTTGGTGTTATAATTATAAAACAGAATTAGAGATTAAGATAATTATGAATGAGTTTTTTAATTTCACATAGTATTTCACATAGTGAGACATTTGAAAGACGTGTAGAATATAAGACTCTGCGCGCGCGCGTGTGTGTGTGTGTGTGTGTGTGTGTGTGTGTGTGTAGGACTGTCTTGCACCTTGTAGGATGCTTGGCATTCTCTGATCCATCCCATTAAATTCCAATATTTTTCAATTCTTTTGACAATAAAGTACCCCCCCACACCAAATTTCATAATGCCCTCTAAAGTATAATTGAGAACCAGTGTTGGAAATATAAGCATAAAAAGACATCATTTTTACTTTTACATAACTGAATGGTTAACAAGTAGATATCATATCTGAATTGTATACAAAGTATTATAAAACAATGGTATTACTGTATTCCTAGAGCACGAAAGAGGGGTACTTATACTTTGCCTGTGGAAATAAAAGAATGCTTCATTGAGGTGGTAGTATAATATGAAAAGCTGATAAACAAATGGGAAAGGAACGACAGAATATAAGTATCATCTACACAAGTGTGAGAAACCTTGAAAATATTTTTGTTTGGCTGTAGCTAAGAGTAGCGGAGAAGGACTCAGCATCCCACTCCCAAAACAATCAGCCATCGAAAAAACCCTATGAATAGCATAGAGCACTGCCAATAGTACTGGGCATTGGCACCGTATTAGGTAGTATTTTGTTTTGTTGTATGTACATAGGGTTGCTATGAGTCCGACCCAACTCAAAAGCACCTAACAATAACAACACAAGCTAGGTGTTTGTGGGAGAGAATAGGAAATACGAGATAGACAGGAGTTAGATTCTGTTCAATAATTTGTATGACATGTTCAGTGCACTTCAATTATATTCTGTGATGGTTGTTGTTGGGTGCCATCTGGTTGGGTCAGACCCATAGCGACCCTATGTACAACAACAGAACGAAACATTACCTACACTAATGCCATGCCCAGCACTATTGTCAGTGCTTCTCAGTTCAAACTCAGTTCATAGAGTTTTAGATGGCTGATTGTTTTGGGAGTGGGCTGCCAGGTCCTTCCTAGCCTATAGCACCCGATATTCCCAGGCTGTCTTCCATCCAAGGATTAACTGGTCCAACCTTGCTTAGCTTCTGAGATCAGATGGGATCAGATGCCAGGGTGGTGTGGTTATAGACTGATTACATTCTAGATACTAGAAAATCTTTGAAGGATTATGAGTAGGAGACTATCATGAATAGTTACATTTTTCAGAAGGATCATTTGAGATCATAGTAGAGAGTAGATTAGAGGATAGTCATGAGGCATGGAGACTAGTGAGGAAGTATTAGCAAAGTTTAGAAGTGAGATGATGAGTCCTTGAACAATGGCAGTTGCACTGGGCCTTGGTGGTAAAACCAGTGTGTGTCAGTGATTAATTGGATGAGAGAAATGAACAATGGGGAGATGTGCCAAGATTTTTTCTTTTGCAGCATGAGTAGTTGCCACTTACACATGGATAGGAATTTTTAAATGTCTAAATTTGATTGTTGTGGCTAGGATGGCATTGCAGGTTGGTAGGAATGGTGAAGAAGGGGATGATAAACTTGTCTTTAAACATACTGTGTTTGAGGTGCTTGTGGGTCATTCAGGAAGACTGTTCAAAAGGCATTGGATCATAAGGCTGTAGAGCTCAAGAGAAAGGCTAGAAAGGCTAGACTAGACCATGGTATATTTTATTGGATACTCTCATAGAGCTGAATTCCAGTTACCATTTCTGGTAATGGTAGAGTTGTTTGTATCAGATTAAACCTCCTGCGGCTGGGATTTAGCTCAGTTGGTAGAGCGCTGCTCTGCAGTCTCTGAGGTCCCGAGTTCAATTCCCAGCACCACAAAAATGGGAGAAGGACGTGGCAGCCCACTCCCAAGGCAATCCCAAAGCAATCAGCCATTGAAAACCCTATAAGGGTCGCTATGAGTCGGACACAACTCAAGGGCACCTACCAACAACAAACCTCCTGCATATTACAAGTATAAACTCTAAACAATATATATATATATATATATATAAAGTTCTTTGAAAATATTGATGAGAAAAGGCTAAGAATGTAGCTCAGTGGTAGAGCATTTGCCCTGGGTTCAATCCTCAGCACAGAAAGAAGGAAGGAAAGAAAGGAAAGGAAGGAAGGATAGAATGAAAATATTGATGAGTAACCAAGAGCAGAAAGAAACTGGAGAGAGACTTGAAAAATAGAACTATACTGACAGAAATTTCTGTTTATATGCTTTTGAGGGGGATCAGTACTAAGAGGTTGAACCAAGGGCCTCATGTATACTTTGTAAGTGCTCTACCATGGAGCTGCACCCTCAGCCCCATTTTTATTTTTTATTTTGAGACAGATTCTTGCTAAGTTATGCAGGCTGCCTCTGGCTTCGAACTTGTGATTCTCCTGCCTCTGCCTCCTGAGTCCCCTCCTGGGATTACAGGCACATGCCACTGTACCCAGCTCTATCTGTATGTTTCTTACCTAATGGAACTCCCAGTATGTAATACTTATGACACCTAAAACTCGGGCAGAAAGCTGCATTATTAGTGGTTTGAAGTATCAGTATTCTTACAATAATGGGTCTTTTGTTATACTTAAGTAATATAAATACAAGCTGTTTTCTGTGTTAAAATTATTTGGATTTTGGCATTTAATTTAGAGCAGAATTCATCTTTTACAAAGCTGTAAATATTGTAAGCCCATTGTTGAATGGATGAGAGTAGGGAAAAGAGATTTATACATTAGCTCCCTAGAAAAATGTCTCTATATCTGAAATGATATTAACTCTGTTGATAAAAACCTGTTCTCTTTCTTTCTTTTTTTTTTTTTTTACAGTAAATACACATTGCTTTTGTAATCAGATAAAATGTCTATTTTGAGAGAAAGAAACCTGTTGAGTAGTGGGATCTGATAACTTCATATGCCTTTTCTGTTTAATGATATGTTGCAGAATTTTTATTAATGAAATATTAAAAACTTTTGCTTCAGGAAAATGGGACCAGTGTTGCTGAACATGTTAGAAATTCCAGTTGGACAAAAAATGGCTGTTACCAAGATGCTCTTCATAATGTCTCTGAAGAAGCCACAGAACAAAACATACGAGCTGGTACACAGGCAGTTTTGCAGGTGCATCACTTTAAAGCTATTTTTTCAAAACAAAATAATCATCAGTATTTCTAATATCTATAGTTTAGGACATCAGTGTATAGTATGGTTTTTAAAATATAATTTTACCACCCTCATTTATCAGTTATCAGTATACTATATTAATTCTTGGCTTTTGTGGTTATATCTCACTTCATAATATACATATTGACAAGCATTACATAGTCAATTCAGAGATGAGAAAAGGTACTCAAGCTGGGTATAGTGCCGCATGCCTGTAGTCCCAGCAATTTAGGAGGCAGAGGCAGGAGGATTGCAGATTTCAGGCAGAGGTGGCGTGTGTAACTTAGTGAGACCCTGTCTCAAAATAAAAAATAAAAATGATGCTGAGGGTGCAGCTCAGTAGTAAAGCACTTGCAAAGCCCTGAGTTCAAACACCCAGATCAACACCAAAAAAAAAACCCAAAAAACAAACAAACAAGCTCAAATTTAGTACTGACAAAGGCAAAGCAAATTAAATAGGAAAATACAATATTTTAAAAATGAGATTATTTCACATATATAGAAGTCAAAACAAAATTAAAACCTGATAATGCAAGTAATAGGGAAGATAATGAAGAAGTGAGAACTCACAAACACTTCATCACTACTGAATTTGAGTATTTTTTCTCATCTATGAATTGCTCATTTATATACTTTTTCCATTATTCTATTGGGTGTCTGTCTTTTCTTAAGGATTTCTAGGAGTAACATAAGTATGTATATATTTATTCATTCCCCGCCCCTAGCCCTGGTGCATAGGATAGAATCCAAGACCTTCCACCTGTAGGCAAGTGCTCTCCTGCTGAGTTACATCCTTACTCCAGTTCATTTTTTTAATCACGTTCTTCTTGTCAAGGCCATATCTGTGAACTCTACCTTGTTAAATCAAAAGTACATTTTTCAGTATTTTCAGTCTTTATTCTACTTGTGAGGAGCATCTTACAGAGTAGATTTTTCCCTCTCTGTTGAGACCCTTCTTTATTTGGCCTCCAGAATAGCATGCCCTCATGATTTTCTCCAGCCGCTTTTCTCTGGCCACTTCTCAAATTAGATTTATTTTTTACTGACTTTTCTGTGTCTCCCTACCCTTTCATATTGAAATGCCCAGGAATCAGTTCTTTTTTTTTTTTTTTTTTTTTGGCCGTCCTGGTGGTTGAAACCAGGGCCTTGTGCTTGCATGCTTTGTAAGGGCTGTACCACCGAGCTGCACCCCAGCCCATTTTCTTACATTTTGAGACAGGGTCTCGCTAAATTACACAGATGGTCTCTGGTCTAGAACTTGTGATCCTCCTGCCTCTGCCTCCTGAGTCGCTGGGATTACAGGTGTGTGCCACCATGCCCTGCCAGTTCTTTACTCTCTTTTCTGCTAATTCTCTTACTGATTTAATTGATTCCCATGACTTTAAATACCACCTATATGCTACAACACTTAATCTCTTTTTTGGGATTTCTCTTCTGGACTCTGAATTAAAAAGCGAAGTTGGCATCTTGGGTATCTAATAAACTTCTCAAACTTGACTGTTTTTCCTGGAGTATTCCTTGTTTTATTTAATGACATGTTTTCCAGTTTCTCAGGACATCTTGTTTCTTTCATTTATATCCTACATTTGTTTGACAACAATTCTTATTGGCTTCAGAATGTATACAGAATCTGACAACAACTCAGCACTCATATTTCCTCTTAGTAAGCCTCATAGTCTTCAGTATTTTACAGTAAATTCCTAATTAGTCTCTGCTTCTGCTCTTGCCCACTTATCACCCTGGTTTGCTCTCAACACAGTAGCCAGAGAAATCCTATAAAATATAAGTCAGATCATGTCATTTTTCTGCTCACCACCTTCCAATAGCTTTCCATTATCACTAAGCATCAAAGTAAGTCTTTTTAATGGTCTATAAGGATTTACATTATTCTTCAGAGCATTTTCATGGACTCTTTCTGCCCACAGGATAGTTACAAAATTGAGAATAAAAGCTTAAAAATTAAATAATAGCTCTTGATTCTGGTAAAAAACTTTGGGTTTATATTTGGTATATCTTTTTTTTTCATTTCCCTTTTCTTTTCTTTCCCCTTCCTTCCTTCCTCCCTCCCTTATTTTTTCCTTCCTTCCCTACCTTCCATCCTCCTTTCCTTTCTTCCTTCCTTCCTTGCTTCCTTTCTTCTCTTTTCTTTTTTTAGTACCTGGTGGTTGAACCCAAGGCCTCATGCATACTTTGCAAGTGCTCTACCACTGAACTGCACCCCTAGCCTATTTTTTATCTTGACATAGGGTCTTGCTAAGTTGCAGGCTGCCTCTGGCCTTGAACCTGTCATCCTCCTGCCTCCATCTCCCGAGTTGCTGGGATTATAGGTGTGAGCCCCTCACTTGGATCATTTCTTTTTCCTTATTAATTTGTTTTTTGTTACATTTTATAATAGGATTGATCTGCAAAAGATGGGGGGAAGAACTTGTCCCCGCCATGTTAGTAGTGGGAGGAGTTCTGGTTGATGTGCCCTTGTTGCTTGTTTTGACATCTCTCACTACTGTCCTTCTGTCTTACTTCATTCTTTACTCCTAGTTGTTCTCAAACATTGTAAGCAGGCTCTCACCTCAGGTCCTTTCAGCTTGCTTTTCCTCATGTCTAAGGTGTTCTTCTCCCACATTGCTACATAACTCATTTTTGTATTTACCTTTTCAGTTCATTCATATTTATATTTCTTCTCTGACCCCTTCCTTCCTTTTTTGCTTACTGGGTGCCTCAGGACAATAAGGTGATGGTGAGCACCCTTGTTCTATTCTTGAGTTTTGACGGTACTTATCAAATTCTCTTGCTGTATATTCATTTGATATACATTTTGGTAAATATTCTTTTTCAGAATATGGAATTTTGTTACTTGCTAAGTATTTTAAAATAATTAAGTACTAAATGCTTTCTCTGCATATATTGTGATCATATTATTGATTAATCTATTGATACAGTATATTTTCTGGAGTAAACACTACTTGGTTATAACAAAATATATTTTGTTTAGTTTGAATTGTTGGTATTTTTTCAAAATTTTTATCTGTATGTTCACAATGGATATTAGCCTTTTTTTCTTACATAGTTATTGTTTGTTTTTTGATAAGATTATATTTTCATTAAAAAAAAATTGGGTAGTTTTCCATTTTCTTTGTCCCTGTATGAACTTATATGTGATAAGGATCATATTCCAGGAAGGTTGGACAAAACTGTTCCCAAAACTGCTATGGAGGTATCTAGGCCTGTTCAGGGAATGGATAATCAGTTCACTTTCTTTTATGATATTCATATACACATCTTTTTGTTTCTTCTTGAATCGTATTTGGAAGCATGTGATTTTTCTCTAAAATAATCCATTTCATTAAAACCTCAGTTTTATTGTCATAAAATTGAGTTGCCATTTTAAAAGCCTCTACTGAATCTATATTTCTGTCTTCATTCTATTTCTAATTTTATTTGTGCCTCTCTATTGTTTTTGATGCCTGCAGCCATACCACTGTGGCATCCAATCCTATCAGATCTCTGAAGCTAAGCAGGGTTGGACCTGGTTAGTGCTTGGATGGGAAACCGCCTGGAAACACCAGGTGCTATAGGCTTGGGAGAAGTACCCAGCAGCCCTCTCTCAAAAAACAATCAGCCTTTGAAAATCCTATGAATAACAGAGAAACACTGACAATAGATTTTCAACTGTTGTACATAGGGGTGCTATGAGTTGGACACTAACTTGATGGCACCTAACAACATTGCTTTTGTTGGGGCTCGGGCTTAGTTCACTTGGTAAGTGCTGCTCTGCACTGTCTGAGGCCCTGATTTTGATCCCCACCAACAGAAAAATGGGGAGAAGGACATGGCAATCCACTCCTGAAGCAATCCCTAAATAATCAGCCATTGAAAACCGTATAAGGGCTGCTATGAGTTGGACCCATCTCAATAGCACCTAACAACAACAAATAGTTGCTTTTGTTGGTCAGTGTCTTCTAGGTTTATAGAATCAGCTCCTTTGACTATTTTCAAAGTTTGCTTAGCTTTTTTTCATGTGGTTGCACAACTGTACTTTGTTATGTAGTTCTTCCAGGAGGTTTAAATCAGAATTATGGGCATAGAAGACGTAAATGTTCTAAGTTCATAGATGTATTGTTCTGTTCCTCCAGAGTGTCCTTGAGCACCTCCACGTTCGGCTGTTGCGTGATAACTTGGTCCTCTATAACAACATATAATTAATGAGCAAATGATAATGAATTTAATTAAAAATATATATTAATGGCTCATCACTAGTTACATTTATAATATGAACTCTGTTGATACACTTTTGAAACAGATGTACACACATAAAAATAAAGAAGATAAAATGTTAATACAACTCACCCAGAACATTCTTCCTAATTTAGGTGTCATATTTTATTCTAAAATATTTGTATTTATTTATTTTTTTCATCTTCTGGTAGCAATAGTTATTGTATTAAAGCTCTCAGAAGTGCTATTTTTGTATTTAGATTTTTTTTTGAGTGCCTACCAGTAATTTTGTATTTGTCTAGATAAACTTAAAAACAGGTAGGTTTACTGTGTTTAAATTTCAGATTCTAAGTTGGTAGTAAAAGTAGGATTAGAATTAACTGACAGTACTTTTAAGTTTGTTTTAGATTACCTCATAATCAGTATCTGAGTTTGTCATTGAATGAGAAATTTGCCATTCCAAATTCTATTGGGATTAGCTAACAATTTCTTTTATCATAGGTGTTCATTATAAACTCATCAAACATATTTCTTCTCGAACCTGCAAATGAAATAAAAAATCTTCTGGATGAGCACACAGATATGTGTAAACGCATTCTTAACATTTATCGGTACATGGTTGTACAAGTTTCAATGGACAAAAAGACTTGGTAAAAATTCTTTATATTTTTTATTATGTACACAAATACAGTAATTTTTAGAGGAATACTGTCTATGAATATGGTATCTTACACTATTATAGGACTCCTATTATACAGCAAATGAATAAATATAATAATCATGTGATAGTAGTTTCTTTCACTTTATCTCAAGTACTTTTGATTAGTCTCCATAAGAGTCCTTAGACTATCTTTCTGAAGTGTACATATGTCATTCCTCCTCCCCCAAAGAATGAATGCATAAAAGTTCATTCACTGGATGTTTGGATTCCTGATTTCTCTGTCTAGCATTGAAAGCCAGGTATAGTCAGACCCCTACCTATTTTTTACCTGCCTATTTTTTCCCCTCTTAACCTCCACCTTGCATGATAGGACACTGGTTCCCAATGTTACCAAATTGCTCTTTCCTGAGCACATTCTGAATTTTGCTTTAGGATGAGTGGCTACCATCTTTTCCTTTTGTCCCCCAAACTGTCCTGTAGATTCTACTTTTCTCTTCCTGTACATTCTTTCTTGGGAGAAGGACCCAGCAACCCACTCCAAAAAATCTGAAAACCCTATGAACAGCAGAGAAGCACTGACAATAGTGTTTTGCCTGTTGTATGCAGGGTCGCTGTGAGTCCGATATCAACTTGACGGCACCTAACAACAACAACATATATTCTTTCTTATACTTTTTTCTCATTTCCTTTCATTCTGTATTTGTACGTCTGTCAAAATTAACTTGATCCCTAAATGACTTAATATAAATGTCTGTTTATCCCACTGAATAGAGATTAGAAGGTATAATACAGGTTGTCTTATTTTTATATTTCTAACATTTCTTACCATACAACATACTACATATTGTTGGTATTCTGTACCATGACATCTAGATTTGGGACCTATTGCTGCCTTGTCACATTTCTCAAAATAACTGTCCCTTGTTTAAATTGAAAAATGACTTTTGGGGGATAGCAGTTCTGCAGTTTTTGTAAAAATAATATATGGTTATTGTAAATATCAAGCAAAGAAAAGATTTTTAAAAACCAAACTTACCCCAAAGTTTATTCCCCGGAGGTGATGACAGTTTGCCTTTTTGTAAACATCTGACTCACCAAACCACACATACATTTACATATTATTATATTGTATATATAAACTATAATTTTCTTAACTAGTCACCTGTTAATGGACATGTAGCTTTCTTTTTGTTTTAGGGAGCAAAGGGGATATACGTTTCTTTACATAATTCTTGTAGCACCATATGATGCAGATAATATCCCTATTTTAATATGAGACAACTCTTAGGCACATAGACATTAAATAACTTGTCCTTATTCACATAGCCAATGAATGGTAAGCAGAGATTTCTAACTTCCAAAAAAAAGTATGTTCTTTTGTTAGTCCTATACATTTTCTTCCTGTATGTTTTAAATCCATGATGAGCTAGGAGTCTTGCTATGTGGAACACAATTTTAGAGTTTATTTCGTAATTTTTTAAGTTCCCTTAAGGTCACAGTACTTTGGGAGATTACCTGCATATTCACATTGTGTTTACATGAGTTTTCTTTATCAATTAAAATCATTCTTACTGTATTATAAAGTGAAATGGTTACCTAAAATATGAGTTAAAGTTTATTATAAATTAGACAATGTATATTTGTAAAACTATTGCATATGTAGTTGATTTCAAATAGCTTTTTAATTCATGTAGCCAAGCTAGAAGCCTAAGGTTTACAGATATGATGTTTTAGATTTTTATTTTCTAAAATAAGTGGATGCATTTGTTTGCTAGTAAAGTTAAGATATTTTTCATTGAGTGATCGTTTTCCATTTGATCTGCCCTTGCTTCCCAGAAAAGCCATGGATATCTAGATTTGGGACCAATTGCTGCCTTGTCACATTTCTCAAAATAATTGTCCTTTGTAACGCTATGTCTGGAAAGGAGTATGTGATAGGGACTTGGGCTCTCGCTTGGCTGCATATTCAACTGAAATTCCATTGTCAGCCTCTTTAATATGTGGGTGAACCAGTTTCTAAAATATGTATTATATATTTGTGGTGCTGGGAATCGAACTCAGTGCCTCACACATGCTAGGAAAGTGCTCTACTAACTGAGCTATATCCCTAACCCCAAGTTTCCAAAATATTAAGTGTAGTTTTATGGTTTTAATTGTAAGCATCTAGGAGAAAGAGGCAAGGTAGGAACAGTGTAAGAATTGGTTTGACTTCCAGTACACACAGAGAACAAAAGATTTAAAAATGGGCAAAATGAAAATCATAGAAAAAGCAATATCCTTTACCTTTTTTCTTTCTCCTGAATGTTCATTATTAAATCCATAAAATTACCTTATTTGCACCTCCAGATAGTGTGGCTGAAAATGTTTTATGAATGACTGATACAGATACATATGATGAGCTTTTTGATATTAATATTTAAAGAATTCTAAAAATTTAAAATTGTCTGATATTTAGTATTTGAGTTATTCCAAAGATGATGCTATTTTCGTTACAAATACTAATTTGAAAGTTTACTATTAACCAAAAGTAAACATATGCTAGAAGAAAACATTAATTAATCTTTTTACTTTAAGGGAACAGATGCTGCTCGTGTTGCTCAGAGTCACGGAGTCTGTACTAAAGATGTCATCACAAGCTTTTCTGCAGTTCCAGGGGAAAAAAAATATGACCTTGGCAGGTCGACTTGCAGGACCACTTTTCCAGGCAATAAAAATAAATAAATAGATGAACAGATTGGTAGATATGTATTGTTTTATTGAACCCTGAGTTTGTTTCCTGAGAACAGGTAGCTTAAATCAGAAAACCATTCATATTAAAGGATCTTTTGTAGAGCCAAATTAAAAGCTACTTATCGGAATAGGATATTTGCCATAGATACAAACTCATAACATATTTATAAGAGCAGAAGAAATATCAGGCATGTGAAAAAATGTTTTAACAAAGTGCAATGATATTTTACCTGTTTGGCATATTTTTTTGTTTTGTTTTGTTTCATGATACTAGGGGTTGAACCCAGGGTCTTGCGCTTACATTCTTTGCAAGTGCTGTACCACTCAGCTGTACCCTCAGCCCTTTTTTTGTTTGTTTGTTTTTTGTTTTTCATTTTAACTTTTTTGAGACAGGGTCTTGCTAAATTACACAGACTACTTCTGATGTCAAACCTGGGATCCTCCTCCCTCCACCTCTCGAGCCACTGGGATTACAGGCATGCACCACTACATCTGGCCCTGTTTGGTATATTTATGTATGGTTACAAAGAGATGACAGAGGGCTTCAAGCATAGTGGCCCAATTGTTTTATGAGTTTCTAAATCTCTTATGATTGTTAGGAAGAAACATTCAGTTTATTCCATAGTACTAAAAATGTAGTAAGTAATCAAGAATCATACTTACGCTGATCCGTAGACTTTATTATCCTCACTTTTTAAGTTGAAGTATCAGTGATACTTTGATTATACAGGGATTATATACTGTTTTTCAACCTGAAGATAAAGTGCTAACTTTAAATGTATCATAGTCTCTTTGAAAAATAGAAAATGAAATGTTTTCTTAGGATGACACATTAAATGCAAATACATGGATAAAATGTTCATAATGTCAAAGGTAAAAGCTGTCTCATCTAATTCTTGGCCATAAGTGTAACAATTTAAATTGGCTTTTCCAGATACTAGCCATTTACCTAGAATTCTATGTTGGTGGTAAATAATCCTTTAAAATGCTTATTATCTAAACTCCTCTTAACTTCATTATCCTTTTTACATATAAGAGTATTTCCTTATTTCATTACTAATGATGGAAGCTACAAGAAAATAAAAATTTAGCTTGTGATATGAAATAACTTTTTTTGTAGTTTGAACATTCAGAGATTGAACAAGAGGTCACTAGTTACTTCTACTTTATACTATAGACTCTTCTTCCTTTTTACATTTTGTCCATAAATTTATATGAATTCCTTAGCCACATTTATGAAGCTAAGCTTTTAAAAACCTTTATTTTGTGACTTGTTTCTTCAACAGGAGAGTATATATTTAGTAGAAATCTACAAAATCTCAGGGAATATGGGTTGATCAGTAGTTGCTGCCTTTTTCTGAATAAGTTTTTTATACTACGATTTAGTTTGTTATGTAATGCTCTTAATTCCTCTCATGTTTTTAAAACAGTTGAATTTTAACCTTCAGTTGACATATAATTTTTCGAAACAATTTTGTTAAGTATATCTTTATATCTTACATTAGTAAAAACCTTCAAATTACATAGTGATTTTTATCTTTAATTTGAGAATTTAGATTTGGATTTTTTAGTTTAATAAGTCAATTTCAACACTACCTAGTATGAAAACATTTATTTGTTTTTAAACATAATTTATTTTATTTAGCATTAATGTAATGCAGCATGAAAGGTAGTTATCCCTTTAGGTACGGAGAGTTCTTTCTGGTTTACATTGCTGATGTGCTGATAGTTGGCAGTTGTTATTAGGTATCTTTAAGTTGGTATCCGACTCACAGCGACTCTACATACAACAGGCGAAGCACTATTGCAGTACTTCTCTGCTGTTCATGGGGTTTTCAATGGCAGATTGTTTTTGGGAGTGGGTTGCCAGGTTTGTCTCCCAAGCCTGCAGTATTTGGTGTTCCCAGGCAGTCTCCCATCCAAGTACTAACCAGGCCTGACCCTGCTTAGCTTCTGAGATCTGATGGGATTGGATGCCACAGGGCTACAGCTGCAGGCACTTGGCAGTTATTGAACTTAAATTTAGAGTAGATATTAATGATTGCACAAATTACTTTTGTAAGTGTTGCCTATGAAAAAAGGGTCAGATATATTGTGACTTAAAAGTTTTCCTTTGTTAGGTAATTTTTAAAGAATTGACTATCTGATTTTGAAGTCACACACTAAACACATTTCACTGTTATTTCTGAATACTTGTCTTTATAGACTCTTATAGTTGCCTGGATCAAAGCAAATCTAAACGTGTACATCTCCCGAGAACTTTGGGATGATTTATTGTCAGTATTGTCATCATTGACCTATTGGGAAGAGTTGGCCACTGAGTGGTCACTGACTATGGAGACACTAACTAAAGTATTAGCTAGGAATTTATATAGTTTGGATCTCAGTGATTTACCATTGGATAAGCTGAGTGAACAGAAGCAAAAAAAGCACAAAGGAAAAGGTAAGAATTCAGATATATTTGAATATATAGTATATTCAAATATGTTGTTGTTAGGTGCCATCAAGTCATATCCGACTCATAGCGACCCTCATAGGGTTTTCAACGGCTCACTGTTTTGGGATTGCCCCAGGAGTGGGTTGCCACATCCTCCTCCCATTTTTGTGGTTCTGGGAATTGAACCCAGGGCCTCAGACACTGCAGAGTGGTGCTCTACCAACTGAGCTAAATCCCAGCCCATATTCAAATATAAATAATTGAGTTGGGGAAAACCAAGCCAGGGAGGGGATAAGGGTAAAAGTCATGTTCTTTCTTAATTATTCTCACCTTCATTTATTCTGGAGGCTTAAAAT
Source organism: Pedetes capensis (assembly GCA_007922755.1). Lineage (NCBI taxonomy): Eukaryota > Metazoa > Chordata > Mammalia > Rodentia > Pedetidae > Pedetes > Pedetes capensis. The sequence continues at coordinate 16,311 of VMDO01019448.1, read as the reverse complement.
TTCTAACAATAAAACATGCAAGTGTCCTGTAATTTTTATTTTATTCATTCACTCATTCATGTATTTGAGGCATAGTCTCACTGTGTAGCTCAGGCTGTTCTGGGACTTGCTATGTAGCCCATGCTGGCCTTGGACTCATGGTGATCCTCTTACTTCAGCCTCCTGAGTGCTGGGATTAATATATATGCCACCACAACTGGCATTAATTTTTCTTAAGGAGCCTTAAAATCAATAGTAATTTTGATAAGGGGTAAAGTGTTCTATATTTGTTCAACTAAAGTTAAATAATTCAGAATACTTTATTTTAAATAATAAAAATAGAAATTCCTAAAATGTCATTCCTTTTTAGCATAAGCAGTTTTTGGTTAGAACTGAAAGAATGATTTCATTTTATTATATTTAAAATGTATATTATAATTATTTGGAAGATTAATTTGAAAGTATTTTCTTAGCTTAAACTAAGAGTAAACATTCCCTACATATGAAATATATATTTGTCTAATGGGGGACAGTCGCCTATTATCATTCATGAATATCTTTATAATCCTTGGTTTGTTAGTATTTTTTTAATTTTAGTGATTAGTTGCTAACTGGAGAGTATACTTTAGACATATTTTGTACTTAACCCTTTTGCCAGGGTATTTAGATGTAGCTAGACTACATCTTTTCTGGACTTTTTATTTTCCAAATGGCTGTTACTGGTAGGTAGAAATTAAGTAGCTGTCACCACAAGATGGCTTCTTGTTAGCTCATTCCCCCCACCCCCCATTTTTCTTGTTCCTATCCAAATGTTTTATTTGTATTACAAAGCAAGTGAATGGCAGAGAATTTATAATAGTTTATTGTTGGTGATATATTTTAAAATCATGCCTAAGTTTTGGAACATAATCTTTACATAGAATAAAGCTCAAAAGAGCCTTGTTGTACATAGTATTTTATCTTGTTACTTTATAATTTATTATGAGTAAGTCTTAGAATCCAAGGCAAGATATCATACATAATTTGAAGATATTGATTAGGTGATCAATTTACTATATATTGAGCTTGAAAATCTGCATTTCTAGGAGTTGGACATGAATTTCAGAAAGTTTCTGTGGACAAATCATTTTCTAGAGGATGGAGTCGTGATCAGCCTGGCCAAGCCCCGATGAGGCAGAGAAGTGCAACAACTACTGGCTCCCCAGGAACTGAAAAGGCGAGGAGTATAGTACGTCAAAAAACTGTTGGTATGTACTCTTTAAAATCATGAGAATTGTACATAGCGATATATTTATAGTCTCTAGGAAAAAATATATAGTTTTCTTATTAGTTTATTTTTGTTGTCATATGAAGACCTTGTACAGCAGAACCTCTTTTTTTCCCCAGTAGTACTGAGAATCCAATAACATACTATCCTTTTATACTATTGAAATTTACCTTAACATTCTTGTTTTTATGTAGTATATTTTGCTGTAGGTATCCTTGCTTTAAAAATGTCATTTTAAGAATGCAGAAAGTAGAACTATGATTCATATTACGGAACTCAAGCATGACATGTTATGTTGTTGTCGTTGTTAGCTGCCATTGAGTTGGTGTCTGACTCATAGGAACCCTACGTACAACATTCAAAACGCTATTGTGCTTCTCTGCTATTCATAGAGGTTTCAATGACTGATTGTTTTGGGGGAGTGGGTTGCTGGGTCTTTCTCGCAAGCCTACAGCACCTAGTGTTCCCAGATGGTCCCCCATCCAAGTACTAACAAGGTCTGACCCTGCTTAGCTTCCAAGATCTGATGGGATTGGATGCCACAGTGGTATAGATGCAGGAATGAACTGGCATACTTTCTGTTAAATGAATATACTCACAAACATGGAAATTTAGGTGAGCAAGTTTTTGTTGTTGTTGTTAGTGCCATTGAGTCGGGACCAGCTCACCTCTCTGTGTACAACAGAATGAAACACTCCCCAACACTGTGCCATGCCTGATACTGTATCAGTGCTTCTCTGCTGTTCATAAGGTTTTCCGTGTCTGATTGTTTCAGGGTTGTTTTGGGAGTTGGCTGCCACGTCCTTCTCCCATTTTTGTGTGCTTGGGATCAAACCCAGGGCCTCTGCTTACAGAGCTAGCACTCTATCAACTGAGCTAAACCTCAGCCCACAGCTAATTTTTAGTGCTACAATTATATAGTTATATTGACTTTACAAATATCCAATAAGGAATTCATGCTCTCTACTGACATTCAAGATGGAATCTATTACTTGGGTCTCTGTTGCTTTTAAGAAATAAGAAATTTTTATGATACGGGAAGTAGCAGCAAATGCACACTGATGGGAAGGTTTTCTAGGCATAGGATCACTGAGCATATTGTAGACCTACATACTATCTTATTCCTTTTCCCCTCAGAGATTTATAACTTGGTATGAATTGTAGTAGAAAATGTACTGCAATGAAAACAGGAGGGCTGTGTCCTAATCTCTTCTCTGATGCTGTCTTATTCACCGAGTAGCTAGGGAACCTTGGACAATTTACCAAACTTTTCTTGGCTTTAAATATTTCATTTATGTAGTGGGAATGATAAATATTGTCTTGCCTGAAAGAAAATTGCTTGAAGTTATTTCAAGGTTTATAGTTTATATTCTAGGAAGGGAGACTTTTCCATGAGAGTGTGTTTGTATTATTGGTAATCAGGGATAAACTTTATTAACTTAAAATTTAAAACTTTTGTTGTAAGGAAATGTCTTCTATGAAATAGTGAGTTCTCAAGTGTTAAAAATTACATCCTGAAGGATGACACAGAACTAAAAAGGTAATAGGGAAATTAAAGATTTAAAAAGAACTGAAAATCCTGGTTAATTTAAAATCTTTTAAAAAGGTCCCATTTTCAGAATTGTCTTATGCTTCTAAAATGCACATATGATTATGTTGATTGTATATGCTAAGCTGTTAGAATAAGAAATGATATAAGGAAAAATGATATTTATGGATTAAAATTAATATAGTACTTAGGAGTTTTGTTATTCAATTACTTTTTGTAATGCTAAGGAAATTTATTATATTTTCAACATTTTTAAGTAATCAATTAATTTTGCTGTGCTAGGGACTGATGCCAGTGTCTTCTGCCTGCTAGCCAAATACTTTATTACGGGTTACATCTTTGGCCCTGAAAATAATTGACTATATCTGAAATGTGATTTTTCATTTTATATTTTTGTCACATTTACAGAAAATATTTGTATATTGTCGTTGTTAGTTTCCGTTAAGTCACTGTCCAACTCATAGCCACCCTATGTACAACAAATGAAACACTATTGTCAGTGCTTCTCTGCTATTCATAGAGTTTTCGATGGATGATTCTTTTTTGGGAGTGAGTTGCTGGGTCCTTCTCCCAAGCCTACAGCACCTGGTATTCCAGGTGGTTTCCCATCCAGGTACTAACCAGGCCCGACCCTGCTTAGCTTCTGAGATCTGAGGGGATCTGATGCCTCAGTGGTATAGCTGCAGGCACTCTTTTAATTAGCATGTAATAAATGAAATGTTCATCTTGAGTTCAACCAACTGTGATTACTTTTTGCTGCGTATGTCAACCTTATCTGGCTTATTCAATAAATAAGCCTATCAAACAAAAAGTTACAGCATTAAAATTTTTGTTAAGAAAGGTATATGCATAAAATTGGGAAATACTTAAAAGGACAGCAGGTTTAACTAAGATGTTCTTTGGACATATATTTTCTTAAATTTTAAAATTAATTTTTTATGTGCATAGTTAAGGTACGTGGTTAAAAATTCAGTCTGAGAAAAAAGTGTATACATTATAGTAAGTCTTTTCTTCTTCCTTCTCCCCACCCTCCCATTTTTCCTCACTAGAGACTACCACTGTTACCGCTTTCTTAGGCATCCTTGTAAAGATTCTTTATGCATATACAGACATATAGCATAATACCTATACTGTTGTGAATCATAGCTTTTACACATTTGAATGAAAAAAAAATTTTAACTACTTAGTATGGAAGTACTGTTTTAAGTAATGAGGACATACTGTAGTTATGAACCAAAGTCCTTTGGGGCTAACAATTCTAATGTTCGAGGGGACATATAACAAACAGATAAACCAATAAGAATATCAGGAAGTAGCAAATAATAAAGAAAAGTAAAGCATGTTACAGAGCTAAAGAGTAATGTTGTTGCTAAGTGCCATGGAGTTTGGTCTGAGTCATAGTGACCCTATGTACAACAATAAAACACTACTCAACATTATGCTATGCCCAACATACCAGTGCTTCTCTGCTATTCATAGGGTTTTTGATGGCTGATTATTTCAGGAGTATGCTGGCGGGTCCTTCTCCCAAGCCTACAGCACCCAATATTCAGGAGGTCTCCCATCCAAGGGCTAACCAGGCCTGACCCTGCTTAGTTTCTGAGATCGTATGGGATTGGACCAGTGTGATATGGCTGTAGACAAAGAGTAACAGAGCGGGTAAATAGAACTGTTTTGTTTTATTTATTTACTATTTATTTATTTATTTATTTATTTATTTATTTATGGTTCTGTGGGGGCTGAACCCAGGGACTCACGCATACTTTATTAGTGTTCTACCCCTGAGCTGCACCCCAGCCACCCCCAGTGCCCTTGTTTTTATTATCCTGAGACAGAGTCTTGCTAAGTAATGCAGGCTGCCTCTGGACTCAAATCTGTGGTCCTCCTGCCTCAGCCTCCTTATTTGCTGTGATTACAGGCATGTGCCACCATACCTGCCCAAATAGGATTGGTTTAGATAGGGAGGTCAAGGGAGAACTATTTTATTATATAAGAACAGAAACTTGAATAAAGTGAAAGAATGAGTTTAGCACATATTAATAGGAAGTATATTCTCGCAAAAGGAAAAGTATAAATGCCCTAGAGCCAGCAGTGTGCTTAGATGTTTGAGGAAGAGTAAGAAAGTGAATGTGGCTGAAATGAAATATGGAGTAAGAAAAGAAGAGACTGTTAGGAGAAGTAGTCAAGCTATAGTGATATATTATTAAGATTATTTTACAGCAAAGCCCATGGAAGTTGTCGCATCATGTTGCATTCCATAGAAGTACCATAACTTAACCCGTGTCTGGTGGGTAAACATATATTTTGTAATTTTGTGCTATTAAAAGTGATACACCTCAGTTATATATATATTCCATGGGAGTATGATTTGAAAAATGATCGGATGGTAGTTTTAATGTTTGGGGGGAGAATGGTATTTGGTTGGTTGGTTGGTTTGAAATGTGCCTTTCACTATGTTGCCCTGCTAGTCTCCAATTCATGGGCTCAGGGTGTTTCCCTGGTTCAGCCTCCTGTGTAGCTGGTACTAAAAACATGTACCCAATGGTTAGCTTTTGTTCTTTTTTAAAAAAATGTGAATGAAGATAAGTTTAAAAGTTACTTGAGGCCTTCTAACTGGTCAAAGCCTAAAAAATTATTAGATAATTATGATACTGAAAAAAATTGCATTGAAGGAGGTTGGTATTAAGCTTATCTTTAACAGAAAATTAAACCAATATATATAGTAGAAATGGAAGAATTTGAAAAATTCCTTTAGTATGAAACTTTTATAAATTTAAGCAAAGATGATCAGTAGATACTAAAACCATTAGCTTGAGAACAGATATTCACTTGTTGCCAAAAATCATACTGCAGATAATTTATATTTACATAGGATAAATATACAACAGTAGGGGGATCTGGGAGCCATCACCTAATCAAGCCTATCTTGAAGTCTATCTTCATTAAAGTAACAAGGAAGAAGTTTATTTCTGACTGGTAATGCAGCAATTGGTACAAGCAAATGCAAATTACCTTTAGAGGAAAGTACTCAATGAGGTTTCCTGAAGCCTATCTTGATTAGGTGATGACCTCCAGATCCATCTCCTATAAAGATATATTTATCCTTTGCAAATGTAAATAATCTGAGGGATGATCCTTGGCAACAAGTGAATATCTCTTTCCTAAACAATCTTATACCTAAGGGGAAGAAAGAAGTTTTTAAAAAGTCATTAGATGATATGTACCACTAGCAACAATCTGTTGTTGTTAGGTGCCATCGAGTTGGTATCCAACTCATAGCCACCCTATAAACAACAGACGAAACATTATTGTTCTTCTCTGCTATTTATAGTGTTTTCAATGGCTGATTGTCTTTTGGGAGTGGGCTGCTGGGTCCTTCTCCCAAGCATATAGCACCTGGTATTCCCAGGTGGTCTCCTATCCAAGTACTAACCAGGTCCGACCCTGCTTAGCTTCTAAGATCTGACAGAAACGGATGCCACAGTGGTACGGCTGCAGGCAGCACCAATATAGTAAACTTGATATTCCCAATACTCTAGAGCTGTTAGGTAGTCCTACATCAGTCTTTTACTACCTACCTTCAGCCCTCTTCCCTTCCCTTCCCATCTTTTTTGCAGTACAGGGAAGTTGAAACCCAAGCCTCATGCGTGCTAGCCAAAGTGCTATACCATGGAGCTGCATCTCCAAACCCTTTTTTAATTTTTTTATTTTGGAACAAGGTCTTGCTAAGCTATGCCTCTGACCTTGAACTTGCAGTTATCTACCTCAGCCTACCAAGTCACTGAGATTACAGGCATGTGCCACAGTGCCCAGCTCCAGATCCATTTTCTACCCTCTTATAATGATATTGAAAATTCTTTTCAGATTGATGCAACATATTTGTTTGTATCTTTCAGTAGGCTTTTAATTCTTTTGGATAACTAGACTTATAAGGCCTTACAACGATTCTGACCTCTCTATTCACCCACCTTCCCACCCTCTTTTCCTCCATCCTGCCTTGCTTGAGGGCAAGGACATTTTCAAGGATAAAGAGGAGCATTAAGCCAGGAACAGTGATTCATGCCTGTAAACACAGTAACTTGGGAGGTAAAAGCAGGAGGATCACAGGTTTGAAACCAGAGGCAACCTGCATAACTTAGCAAGATTCTGTCTCAAGTTAAAAAATAAGAAAGGGACTGGGGGCTAAGCTCAGTTGGTAGAACACTAGAAACTATGTACAAGGCCCTGGGTTCAACCCCCAAATACTGAAAAGAAAAAGAGGAACATTAGGTAAAGATAAAGGTGGTCAGTTCTCCAAGAAGAAAATAAACAATCCTTAATACCTGTGTACCTAACAGTAGAGCATAAATGTGTGATAGAAAAACTGGTAAGGAGAAACTGCCAGGAGAAAAAAGATGAATCTACTCTTACAGTTGGAGAATTAACAACTCTCTATCAGTAATTAATAGATCCAGTGAGGACGTAGTTGAACTGGATCAGCCCCATCAATCAGCTGGCTCTAATTGACTTTTGTAGATTACATCATCCAACTGCAACACGTTGCATATTTTTTTCAAACTCACACAGCAAACAAACTGAGAGACAACATTATAGGTCGTAAAGCATGCTTTCAAACTTAAAGGAATATAAATCATTTACAGTAGACATGTCCAGCCCATGACTCAGAACAGCTGATATGACAACCCCACAAAATCTTCTAATATCATGTGTTTATTAGAGCTTATTTTCTTCCTAACCCCTTATGTAGTTCCAATTTTGAAGTTCCAAAGTAATACTGCACATGTTTGCAGAATGATACCTAATGCTTCTTTATAACATACTGGGATGGCACCATAGAATCAAATTCTAAACCTCACATAAGCATAAATATGTCATAGTTGGTAATGTGAGCCAGGTTAGTACCATTATCTGTTACCCATTCAGTTGAGTATAATCTGGTTGAATTCAAAGTGATTCAAAGCTGATTCAAAGTGACTCAAAAGTGATTTGAAGTGACTTAAAGGTGCATCAGAGATTACATGAGTTTTTGGCAGCTTGGCAAGTAAAATACAGCCATTACTGATAATACTTTTGAACATCTAATTCACCCCAGCTCTGGACACCACGAATTGACCATTGGAAAATTTACTTGGGAACTCACTAAGAATTGTGGACACTTCCATTGAACCAGACCTTGGTGGATTAGTTTTACAAAAACAAGATCAGATATTCTGCTAGTTTTATATTGTTCTCATTTTTCTAAACTTGGTAATAAAAATATAAGTTTCATGTATATACACTATCCATTTTTAAAGTTTTTACTAATAAATGTTAGAGTACAGAGTAGTAAGTTTCTTGCTATTTACATTATGCACCTATTACATCATTTTCTGCTTATATCAACTTACATAATTTATGAATCCCTTTGATTGATATGTGGTAAAAATCATGTGCAATTATGAGATACATTCCCCTATTTTTTCCCTATGTTTTCATGTAGTTGCATCATGTAACTTGAAATTGTCTTCTCCTCCTTTTTGACCCTTTGTATGATTTCCCCTTTCCATCACCCCTTCCATAATCTTTGTTCCTCCCACTAGACCCCTCCCCCTTTTTTTCTACTCTCATATTTTCCCTTCTTAGATAAGCCTGATATTTCTTTTTTATATATGTGCCTATTTATAGTTTTTTTTTTCCCTTCATTGAAGTTAGCTTAGCTCCCAAATATGAGAACATATAGTATTTCTCTTTTTGGGCCTAGGTTTGTTTGCTTAGGATGATATTCTCAAATTCCATCCATTTTGCTGCAAATGACATTATTTCATTCTTTTTAATTGCTGAGTAATATCCCATTGTGTATATATACCACACCATTTTTATCCATTCCTCTGTTGATGGACATCTTGGTTGATTCCATATCCTTGGGATTGTGAGTGCTGCATTAAACATGGAAATGTAGGTATCCCTATGGTTTGATGACTTAGCATCCTTTGGGTATATTCCCAGGAGTGGTATAGCTGGGTTGTATGGCAGTTCTATTCTTAGTTTTTTAAGGTATCTCCTTATTGATTTCCAAAGTGGTTGAAGTACTTTACAATCCCACCAGCTACACTAACTATATTATATAATTTATGTACAGCCCAAGACAAGTCCTCTTTATTTGATGTGGCCAAGAGAAACCAAAAGATTGTACAGCCCTGATACAGAATGTGCTCTATGACAATAGATTTAACTAGTAACTAATAACTGAACGATAGTTGGAAAACTCCAAATTACTTGGAGATAAAACAACCAACATACATTATGTATGAGATAAAGAACATTTAAAGAGAAATATTAGAATATTTTGAACTAAATGAAAATATAACTTATCAAAATTTGTGAGACAGTGAAAGCAATGGTTAGAGAGAAACCAATAGCATTGAGAGAATTCTATATTACACAAGAAGAAAGGTTTGAAATTGAGATTTGAATGTAAGCTACTTTAGGAAACTAGAAAAAAAATTAGTGTAAAGTAAGCAGAAGAAAAGAATAATTTGATTAGAAATCACTTGTTGAACCAGAGCTGGGCTCCTCGGCCAGCGAGGGATGCTTGGAGCCCACAGAGAAACCAAAACATGCTCAAGGAGTCAAAGGTAAATGTGACAGGCTTTATTCCAGAGTATTCCTCTCCGTTTTCCATGGTGTTGTCTTCCGCACACCCCCATTTCCTCTCTATGACCACCCCCATCTCACTCCTCCCCGCCCCCATCCTCTCTGTAGCCAGTCCTCTTTGCTCATTCCATCTTCTCTGTTCTGCCAGTCCACTCTATGCCCAATGCTGGTGGAGGGCCTTTTTAAGGCTTTTACACAATAGTGGCTAATTGCCAAGACCATTGCCCAATCACACCACAGTTATATGAGTTTACATCATAGTAATATTGTACACATGCACCAGTCTGTGTCCCCTTATCTCAGTCTGTTTACATTCCAGTACTGGTCACCCCGACCTGGCCCAACATCAGTATATCACTAGAGGTAAATGAACAAAACCAAAGGTTTGTACTTTGAAAATTCAACAAGGCCAATAAATCTTTAAATGAGTTAGCTAAAAAAAAGAGAGAGAGAGAGAGAGAAGGCACCAATAACTAATATCTGAAATGAAAGAGGAACTATTACTACTTATTTCATAAACATTAAAAGGATAATGAGCCAAGTGTGGTAATGCATGCCAGCACTCAGGCTGAGTCAGGAAGTTCATAAGTCAAGGCTAGCCTGGGCTGTGTCTCTAAAATAACCCTGTCTCTAAAATAAAATTAGTAAAGGAATTTTGTGAATAACTCTATTCTCATCAATTTGCTAGCCTAGATGAAATGGGCCAGTTATTTGAAAGATACAGTCTACCAAAAGTCACACAAAGAAAAATGGATAATCTGAATAAACTTATTAGTTATATTAATAATAATAAACTTAATGAAATTGACTCCATAACTAATAACTTAAAGCAGAAAGCACCAGGCCCAGATGGGTTTCCCATGAATTTTATCAAACATTTAAGGAAGGAATTAACAGTTCTGTATAATTTCCCTCAGAAAATAGAACCAGAGGAAATACTTCTTAATTCTTGCTCTGGGATCAGCATTGCCCTAATGCAGTCCATCTCACTAAACATACAAGCATACTAAAGAAGAAGAAAGCCATGTGATCACATCAATAGCATTTTTAGAAAACTCACCATTCATTCAGGTTAAAAATTCTTGACAAGAATAAGGAGGGAACTTCTTCAACTTGATAAATCTGAAAAAATCCTACCTCTAATATCAGACTTAATGTTGAGAAACTGGATTTTTTTCCCCTCTGAGATGCCTTACTATTTAGCCCAGGCTGGCTTCATAATCCTCCTTCACAGCCTGCCAAGAAAGGGATTTACAGGTGTGTGCCACCATGTTTAGTGGACTAGATTCTTTCCTAACGTCCACAACAAGGCAAGGATGTCCACTCTCGCTACTCCTATTCGATATTATTTCTAATGCAGCAAAGCAAGAAAAGATATACAAATTGTTGTTAAGTGCCATTGAGTTGAGTCAAACTCATAGTGACCCTGTGTACAACAGAAGTAAACACTGTGCCATGCTCGGCACTCGGCACTATTGTCAGTTCTTCTCTGTTATTCATAGGGTTTTCAATGGCTGATTGCTTCAGGATTGCTTCAGGGGTGGATTGCCTCATCCTCCTCCCATTTTTGTGGTGATGGGGATCGAACCCGGGGCCTCAGTACAGAGTGGCACTCTACCAACTGAGCTAAATCCCAGCCCTCAGGTATACAAATTAGAAAGGAGTAAAGAAAACTTTCTTTGTAGATGATTTGATTTGATTTGATTTAACTGTTTATGTAGAAAACCTGAAAGAAACAACTAATAAGTATAGCAAGACAGCAGACTACTAGATTAATACATAAAAGTCAGCTGCTCCCAATATACCAGTAGTGAACAATTGGAATTTGAATTAAAAGCATAGTATCACTTACATGAGTACCGAAAATCTCTAAGACAATTAGTTGTAAACTAATGAAATATATATAAGATCTATATAAAGAAACCTCAAAACTCTGATGATAGACATCAGAGAAGTTCTAAAATAAATGGAAATAAATTTCATATACATGTATAGAAAATATTGGCAACATATCAGGTCTTCTCAATTTGATCTATATACTTAGCAGAATCCCAAATTCTTAACAAGTTATTTTATGGATATTGACATCTTTTCAAGTTTGTATGAAAAGGCAAAAGAGCTAGAATAGTCAACACAATATTGAAGAATGAATTCAGAAGGAGTGACAGAACCTAACTTTAAAACTTACTACAAAGCTATGGTACTCAAGTCAATGTGGTGTGGGTGAAAAAAATAGATAGATCAATGAAAAAAAAGTAGAAATTCCAGAATCAGACACACATAACTATACTCCAGTAATCTTTGACAAGGAAGCAAAAGCAATTCAATTGAGAAAGGATTGTCTCTTCAAAAAATTGTGCTACAGCAACTAGACATCACATGCAAAGAAAATGAATCTAGACACACAACTTCCACCTTTCAAAAAATTAACACAAAATGGATCATAGACTTAAATGTAAAACATAAAAGTATTGTACCTAGAAGATCACAGGAGAAAGCCAGGACTGATGGAAGCACAAGAGTTGGTAATGAGTTTTGATATATAACACCAAAAATAAAATCTATGAAAGAAAAATTTGCTCAGTTGGGCTTTATTAAAATAAAAGACTTCTGCTCCATGAAAGAACTAAGAGAATGAAATGGCAAACTGTAGACTGTGAAGAATTCTTTGCAAAACATATAAAGGACTGGTTTCATATAATACACAACAAAAACCTTAAAAATAAGTCAATATGGAAAGAAACAATTCTCTTGAAAAATGGGCCAAAAACCTGAACCTTACCAAAGAAGACATATAGATTTCAAATAAGCATATTAAAGCTGCTGAACATTCTGTGTCATTAGGGAATTTCAAATTAAAATAAGATACCACAGCATACCTACTAGAATTGTTGATATCCAAAACATAGACAACATCAAGTGCTGGTGAGAATGTGTAGTAACAAAAACTCTCATTGATGGTAGGCACACAGAATGGTATGGTCATTTTAGAAGACAGTTTCTTGCTAAACAAAGCACGATCCAGCCATAGTACTGCTCGGTATTTACCTAGGGTTGAAAACATGTTTATTTAAACATCTGCACAAAAATACTTGTAGTAGCTTTATTTGTAATTGCCCAAGATGTCCATCAGTAGGCAAATGGACAAACTGTGGTACATTCATACAATGGAATCGTATGCAGTGATAAAAAGAAATGAGGTCTTAGTTCATGAAAAAACATGGAGGAGATCTGCATATTGCTTACTAAGTCAATCTGGAAAGGCTACATACATAATGTTATGATTCCAACTCTGTGACGTTCTGGAAAAGGCAAGACTATAAAAGTAAGTAAAGTCACTGGTTGCCAGGGGTTAGGGATAAGAGAATAGGACAGGCAGGAGGGGTGAATATGTGGAGCACAGGATATTTAGAGATGTAAAACTATAATTTATGATAGTGCAGGGCTATAAATGTGTCATATATTTGTCAAAACCCATAGAACATCCAACTCCAGGAGTGATCCCTCAAGTAAATTATATACCTTTGTTAACAGTAATTACCAGTATTAACCTCACTAATTGTAGCAAATGAACAATGCTGATAGAAGGTGTTAATAATTGGGGAGCTTGGTAGGAAGAGGGAAAGAAATATATGAGGTTTTTGCACTTGCTGCATAATTTTTCAGTAAGCCTATAACTACTTTAAAAAAAGTGTTCTTTAAGAAAGTATGTATATTCTTTGGGGATAGGAAATAATTTAGACATTTGAAATAAGCACATATTTACTTGTGAAATTTGTAATTTAGTTTTAGAAGTTTGTGTCATTCTCCACTTCCTATTTTATGACTTTAATTAGAATAGATCATACTGATAGCATTTTAAATTTACATTTCTCTTTTATGCAGTATTCACTTTCGTAACGACCCTCATTCCTATTTTGTTAAAATTATGATACTTTTCCTCATGACTTTGAATTACTCAACAGATTGATAGAATATGTAATCTTTCAAATTTAATCAAACAGCTTTGTAATCTTTCAGACTTAATCAAGCAGCTTTGTTTATACTAGTGGTCTAAACTGATGTAAGCACAAGATGTCCTTACAGTTCATAAGTCACTAGTGTAATCCATGGTGAAGTTTGCAAAATAGTACTTTGTCATATGATATTCAAAGACGTTTTTTATTGCTTGTCTTCTAGAATTTTCAGATAGTGTCTAAGAGAATTTATCAATTATTTTTCACTTAGTAAAGATGAAGCCTACTTGTTTGCACTTAAAAAGATTAAGCATTAAACATGGTATAACCCTTTTTTTTCCAAAATACTAAATGTGACTTTATGAAGAGAAATTTTGTTATTAATATTTAACCTAAATCTAAAAATTAATTTTAGAATTTTGTTTGGAGAGTACATCTAAAGTTTTGCTTATGCCAACAAATATTAAAAGAAACTATAATGATTTAGAAATTGTTCAAGAATATTTTCATGAGAGGCAGTGTAACTTATTTGCAGTTATGATTTAGAATCTAGTATTTAACTTTTGGAGCAAATATATCACTGCTTTTGTTTTCAGACTTTGCCCTTAGTTTATATTTATGGTAGTAATGGGTCTAAATTTGGGGACTTTAAAAAGTATTTCTGCCAGTGGACAGGAATGTGCACGTAATGTGAATTTTACTTAATCAGAAATATGTATAATAATTTGGCAGTGAGAAAGTACCAGACTTGCCTTCTTCATGTTTACTTCCATATTTATGTGACTTTAGTGATCCATCACTTTTTGCTATCCATGATTTTCCTATGTTATATGGAAATTCTGGAGTGAAGGTTGTAGTTTTTGATGTAGTCTTTATGGTTCAAGGTGAATTTATATAGAGCACATTATTTCCTTTCTTCTTCCTTCCCTCTTTCTCTCACCACTACCTTCCTCCCTTCCCTTCCCGTTTGTGGGAGGGACAAAAATAGCATGTCTTCGAAAAAATAGGCATGCTCATGAGTTTGAATATCTGTTTTTGCTTTTTGATGTTTTATTTTCTATAATTCCCATCTTTTTACATAAAGCATATTACAGATTAAATATCACTCACTGATGGTTGTGGCTTAGGAATATATGCAGTAATAGGAATGTCAATGGCTATACAAAGATTCTCCTAATATTTGGATTAGTAAATCCCCCAAAATCTCAATAGGTAATTCATTGTAGATAACTTACTACAGTGAGTGTTACACAGTTATGAAGCACTTGAAAGATTTACAGATAGCCATTAGACCTACAGTTTAGAAACAAAATGAGAGTGCATTTTTGAAGAATTCATTCAGGATTATAACACAAGCATATGCCACTGCAAATAAAAAAAAAGTTCAAGGGAAGTGCCTAAGCTCTTTTTTCAGGTTGGTGGTAGGAAAGAAGGAAAAGAAGGAATCGTTATTGCCCGGGGAAAAAGGTTAAAAATGTAATTTACTTGTGGAATCTAAAACTTGGTTCCATTCAGGTTTTTTGTTTGTTTTGTTTTGCTTTTTATCTTTAAAATCATATCTGATTATAGATGGTGTTGTACCGTCTTTGTAAGCAGCATTGTGTTTTCTGGTGTGTTTGGGTCTTTGCTCTACAAATTTTAACAAGCAATTATCTTAAAGTCAACATAACTTTTATCATTTCAAATTGTTGTTGTTGTTAGGTGCCGTCGAGTTGGTATCCGACTCATAGCGACCCTCATAGGGCTTTCAATGGCTGAGTGCTTCGGGATTGCCTTGGGAGAGGATTGCCAGTCCCTTCTCCCATTTTTGCGGTGCTGGGAACTGAACTTGGGACCTCAAGAGACTGCAGCGCAGCGCCCTACCCACTGAGCTAAATCCCAGCCCCATCATTTCAAATAGGCTTATAAAAATATTGATAATTTTTATAAGGAGGAGAAAAGCTAGCAAGAGAATTCAAATAGGGTTGCATTCTGACGTTTTATATATGGGTTCACTTTTAAAATACACCTATTTTTAACAGATTACATGGTAAGCCATACACTGAAGACAAATTGTCAGAATTATCTTAACCATTCTTCCATTCCACATCTTGCTGCACATAGATGTACCTAAAAACAACTTTTAAAAATCCTTTTTTTCCCCTAACATTAATAATATTCAAAAATCTGTGATTTTTTCTGATTATAAGCTATAGCATACATTTAGGTTTTGGTTAATGCTTTTGTTTTGTTTCTCTTTCTCTTCTGTATCTTCACAATCTGAAACATTTTTTTCAAATGATATGCAGAACTCCTTAAATAGGTATATTCATTAGAAATGTATTGAACTCACATATGTCAGGCACTAGACTAAGAGTATATAGTTTTTGCACTTGAGAAGTTGAAGCTAACATAAAGAATACAGTTCACTTAAAATAGATAGTAAGCTTTGCAAAAACAGAAAATCTTGTTTTTTATTGCTGTATTGCCAATAAATTAAATAATTCTAAGGAGGTTCAAAAAAACTTCTGAAGTGAGATATGTTAAACATGAAAGAGTTTGTCAGGAAGGAAAAGAGAGCAAAGACGTTAGTACCACTCAAAGCCGTGATGTTATGATGAAGGAGCATGGAATTTTTTAGGGAACAACATAAAATTTTGATGGCAGCAATATGGGAGGACAGTAGGAGGATGTAAAGTTTCAGAGAGTAATTGATGATAGCCAAATCATAAAGACCTTATGGGACACGTGAAGGAAATTTCTTATCAGAGAACTGTTTCTGGTAATCTGGAGAGCCCAGTATTTTGAATTGATGTTAACATTCACACTTTTTTTGATCCTATCATCACCAATACACTGAATATTATGCAATATTGTTTAAGTTTTCTTAACAATACGTACAGCTTCATTTATTTACTAGTCCTTAAACTAAATGTTAAAATGTTTGG
>VMDO01019447.1:9822-39800 GCA_007922755.1 Pedetes capensis | reverse complement strand
AACAATATCACTTTATCTTGAGTCTCAATTCTTACTTTATTTCCCTTAAGCCTATTGGTACCATAATAATCTCTAAGAAAACGAATCAATAAACATTCAAGTGAGATAATTCACTAGTAAAATTTAAAAAGAGCACTCTATATATAATTTATTTACTGACATCTATATTGGATTATGAATATCTATGACCCAAAAGTATTGGTAGTGAAATAACTAAAGATGAGTTAATTACTAATGCTTTTCATGTAACTTTAGTGTTTGGTCTATATACCAAATCTCTGAGAAAAGGAAAAAGAAGTTAAAGTTGACTAAATTATTGAAATAATCAGAAGAGTTAAATATACAAAGAAGGAAAAAAATAATATCCAAGCAAAAAACCAAAGAATAAACAAAAACCACTAAATCAGGGGAAAGGTAAATCTGTAAGTATGTCATAATTAATAAATAGTTGCTATCCTCAATTCAGGGGCTGGGATTTAGCTCAGTTGGTAGAGAGCCATTCTGAAGTCTCTGAGGTCCGGGGTTCAATTCCCAGCACCACAAAAATGGGAGAAGGACGTGGCAATCCACCCACAATGCAGAGAGAGAGAAATCCCAGGAAGAACCCAACATATATTTACTTGTACATGTATGCATGTATATAAAAAAAAATATATATATATATATACATGTATATATATATATATATGTTATACATGCATACATGTGTATACACATAAAAAATCAAGAAAATTCTACACCTGGAAATATGGAATATGGAATCTATTTAATTAAATTCTCAATTATTTTCTCCTTAAATTATTGATAAATGAGATTCTTAACTTTATATTTAAGAAATGAAGAGATTTCCTTATACTTTAAAATTTCTATATACAATTAATGTGACATTTAAGGATAAAACAAAATAGGCTTTTCAAATGGGCAAAGAACACAATATGAATATACATAATGTTCATTATGTCTAATCCATATTTTGAATATCTTCTAACTTCAATATCAATAATATTTTTTCAACAGGTATCTAATACAAAATCTAAGTTTTGACATGGATTAATTTAAATACTTTGCATTTGTTGGCTTTATTTTATTCATTAGTGGTGTGTTGAATCCCAGGCCTAACACATGCAAAGCAAGTGTTCTACTACAAGTTCTTACTAAGTTGCACAGGTCATCTTTAGCCTGGAACTCAGAGTCCTTCTCCTTCAGCCTCAGGAGTTGCTGGGATTACAGGCATGTACTATGGTGCCCATCTTGGATGATGGCTTTGAGTGGTTATCTTTATTTTTTTTTCTCTGACATTATTTTATTAAATATTAAGAAATATATAAGTATAAAGTATAAGTGTAAAGAATCTTGGAATATAAACAAGTTAGAATATAGTAAAGTACAAAATTTGTTAAATTTAATAGAAAATTGTATTATTAATAAGAGAATTTTTATCAGATAAATATGGAAATAATAGAATCTATGACTACATATAAATATGTGAGTGAATTTATATGATAATAATAGCACATTTGTACATATACACATGCACATGCATTTATACGATTTTCATAAAGATAAATACTCATAACAATTAGTCTATATTTCTAGAAGTGATCTTTTGGATATAGCTGGGATTTAAACTATAATGTTCCCTTTTTCATTCTATATTCCTTTTATCCAAATGGTCAGCTCATCTAATCATGGTTCTTTGCCTGAACAGGTTACCTAAATGTTGACTGCTGAAGGATACAGAATTTTACCAGTTTTACCTTAACTGCATTTTGAAGTTATGCATTGACTTTAATCATAGGGCATGGTTGTACTAAGGGAATCCTCCAGGGATTGTTTCCCAGCTATGATATGCTTTACCTACTTTGCCTTAACAGCCCAATTTCCCCTTAGTAATCAGGACCTATCATCCTAGACAACATAATAACTCCCTTCTTTGCCCCACTGGCCTTGTAACTATATTTTCAAAAGGCTCTTCTGCTATTCTATCAAGCCAGACACCTCAGGATAATGTTAAACATTGTAAGATAAATGAATTGTATAAACATGGGATTATGACATTCACCATTTGCAGTGAAGTGAGTTATTTGATTGGGAGGGATGCTACATATTAAACTATAACAGCAAATAATGAATCATGTAAATACACAGATGGTACTTTTGTCATAATGTTCCCATTAATGGAAGGGAAATAGATATCCAGAGTAAATTTCTAGTGCACTAAGATAACATTATGCGTCTTTTGTGAGGGAAGCAGAAAAATGTAATCAATCTGCCACCAGGTAGTTGATGATCCCTCTATGAAACATTGCCAATCTGGAGACTCAATGCTGGTCTCTGTTGCTGGTCAATTGCATGCTGAGGAGTGACTATAGCCAGATCAGCCTTGCCAAATAGAGTTTCATGTTGCTAAGCCCATGTATAAACAACATTTTTGCCATTGACTTTCATCAGGAGTCCATTTTACAATGATTGGGGTTAGTGGGAAAGAGATTGACTGATATCCAAACAATGGGTCATGCCATCTACTTGATATTAAAATATCCTGCTTTTGGTGGATATTCACATGGAACACAAGTTAATCTCCCTCCCTCTCTCTCTCTCTACTTCTCTTTCTCTGGAGAGCTCCATATATCTCCTTCTCTTGCTCTTGCCTATTCAGAATTATATACATATGTGTCTTTGTTAGAACTATCTTCTCTGCATTTCTTCCTCTCCCCTCCCTCATTGTAGGAGTTACCAAATACAAATACAAGAAGTAATCCTTTAGTTTAGAAGGGGTATCTTAAAATGCCCTATATCACTGGGCCTATAAAAATTTCACTATGGAAAAAGTTCAATAAAAATTAAATGCCATATAAGTTGATCACATTGACTTTACGCTGAACCTTGAATGCTTTTCCAACAAGTTAATAGCAGAGGCCACTTACAACATATTTAGTCCAATTAGCATAACATCAGTGGGATGGGACATTAAATTATCTTGTGGAAGAGGACTTTGATCAAGACCTTAGCAGATTTAAGTATGATATAGGACTAGAGAGTTGATCTTGAGAGGGTACGGTAAAATTGTGTCTTCAGTTTTCCAAGCAGAAGTCATATAGCTTCTGGTGGTCTTATTAAAAAGTATTAGGAAAAATAATTCGCCAGATCAATAGTTATATATCATGTAGCAGAGAATGTGTTATTCATTCAAGCAATGACATTATTTCTGAAATACCAGCTGTAGTTGAAGTCATTACAGGACTACTGTGGTTGAGTTTTTAATAACAGTCTATCATTTTATAAATAAATCTGTTTTTTCTTAGACCAAATAGATGAATTGAAAGGGATATGTTGCAATTCACCATCTCTGCATCTACCTAATTCTTGAGTGTCCTTATACTCAGCAGTTTCTTTAGGAGTGCAATATTGCTCTCCATTTACTGTTCTCCTTGGGAGAGAAATTCTAGTGCTTTTCAAACAGCTATTTCAAAAATCATGTTTGAACCTCAGGAAGAACATCTCTTCCTTTCTGTTACGTGTGTGTGTTTCTAAATTGTAATTCAGCATCATGTATGAATATCAACTAGAAATGCACATTAGATCTAAACATAGTACCTAAAATTATAAAAGCCTTTAAAGAAAATATGAGAGAAAATCTTTGCTATAACAAAGTGCAATGATTTGTTAGATAGGAAAAAAGTACTATGAAGAGTAAAAGAAAAGTAATTTGTTAATCTGGTCTTCATGTCAACTGAAAAATTCTCTTCAAAACACATCACTGGAAGTGAAGAGACAAAAAGCCAAAGGTTGGGAGAAAATTCTTCAATAACTATATTAAACAATGTTCTTGCATTCTTAACTTTCAAAGAATAAATTTCAGTGTGAATTCAAACACATAATAAAGAAACGTGCTCAACATCTTTAATCATCATGGAAATTCAGATTAAACCATAATTGATCATATGTTTTCATGGGTTCAAAAAAGAGGAAAGAAAACTGATACCATCTGTGGGTAAGGGAATAGAACAAGTGGAACTCTCAAATTTTGCTGGTAGTTTTATAAAAGAGTAAAAACACTTTTGAACATAGTTTGACAGTTTCATATAATGTTAACCATTTACTTATGTTGTGGACCAGTAATTACTCTACTCTATATTTGTCCAAAGTAAGTGGAAGCATATATGCACAAAAAGACTTGAACAGGAAGATCCACAGCATCTTTATTCATAATAATCTCAAATTGTGTATAATCTAAATGTTCATCATGGGTAAATGAATAAAATGTATGAATGTATTTTATTATTTCTATACAGTGGATTTATATTCAGCATTAAAATGAGTAAACTCTGAAAAAAATTAGTAAGATTAAATCAATGAAATATTATGCTGAGTCAAAGAAACCAGTTGTAATTGACTTTATAGACTCCATAGTAAAGATGCTATTTTTGTATAAATCTGGGAAAAGTCAAATCTAGCCTATAAAATATGTCACTTCCTCCCTGTTATATATTGATGGGAGAATGCCTGGGAAGTAGCAAGGGGAACTTTCTTGGTTATAGAGATATTTTACAATATCAATGTAATCAAAATAGAGATGTAATCAATCTGCCACCAGGTAGTTGATGATCCCTCTATGAAACATTGCCAAACTGGAGACTCAGTGCTGGTCTCTGTTGCTGGTCAGTTGCATGCTGAGGAGTGACTATAGCCAGATCAGCCTTGCTAAATAGAGTTTCATGTTGCTAAGCCCATGTATAAACAACATTTCTGCCATTGACTTTCATCAGGAGTTTATGGTTTAGTGATTATGTACACTTGTAAAAACCCATTAAGCCCTGCCTTTAAAATTGGATCTTTTATCTTACATGTAAATTATACCTTAATAAAACTAAAGAAAAGTAACAAAAACAAAAATCATATCAGTATCTAAATTAAGCAAATTGAACAATTTATGCATTGTTTAATTCACCTTAAGTAAACTAATCCTGCATCCAAACTCTAAAAGCAAGTCCATGTTTCAGTTTTGTCTCTTTAAGTGTGAAGAAATACTAAATGATGCAATCTCTCAGTGTGACCTGGAACTAGATGGGAGTTAAGGACCCTTACAAAAACTATGTATAATCTCTGTGCATTAAAACAAAAATCTGGTGATAGTGTCATGATCATGATTCAGGACATCCGTATATCTATATATTATCTATGTATCTATTAGATATATAGAATATAGCAACACATATCTAAAACTACATAGATATACATGTGTGTATACAGACACACACACACACACACACACACACACACACACACACACATATATATATGGAGAGAGAGAGAGAGAGAGAGAGAGAGAGAGAGTTGGAAAAAAAGTAAAAGGGTGAATGTAAAAAAAAAATTGTCAATCATTGTGGATTTTAGATGTCAATGTTCCCAATTCTGTCACCTTTTTGTTTTCTGCACTTCCATTCTGGCTCCTGACAAGTAGCAGAGAAAAGTTATTGTTGTTGTTAGGTGCCATTGAGTCGTGACTGACTCATAGTGACCCTCATAGGGTTTTCAATGGCAGATTGTTTCGGGATTGCCTTGGGAGTGGGTTGCCACGTCCTTCTCCCATTTTTGCAGTGCTAGGAATCGAACTCTGGACCTCAGAGACTGCAGAGCGGTGCTCTGCCAACTGACCTAAATCCCAGCCCCAGAAAAGCTATAGCACTTGTTAAGTTATTAAATACTAAAATATTATCCTCCAATTGCCTATGTATTTTTAAATTACTCAGCAATTATACACTTTCCAAGTGAATCATACCCTACTCTCCAAGAAGAGAATTTCTGCCTCTTCCTTCCTTTCTGTTTTAACCTATCACAATCAATGACTTATTTCCTCTTACTTCATCAAGAAAATATAATTTATTGAAAGAAAAAAAAGGCTTTATCTTTCAAGTGGAAACATCCACAAAACCCTTTGTACCTAGACTGGATATGTGCTATGTTTTCTTGTTATGATGGGAAATACAACTTTTTATATTTCCTCTGCAGTCATTTTGATCTTTCTTGTCCACTTATACCCTGTTAATTGTGTATTATCAAATTTATTCACCTTTTGGTAATTCTCATTAGCATACCATAATCATCTAAACTCCCCAATCTTATAAATAACTACAAAAATGCACCTTGGTCTCACCTCTATCATGTTTTAACTTAAGAGAGTCATTTTTAAAGCAGATGTTACTCCTCATTGCCTGTATATTAGTTACTTTTCATCACTGTGACCAAAATACTTGACAAAGACAACTTTAAAAAAGAAGAGTTAATTTTTGCTCCTGCTTTCAGAGGATTTGAGTCTTTTATGGTGAGGAAGGAAGGGCAGAGTAGGTGGCTGGACTGTGTGCTGGGGGACACCTCTTCACATCATGGCCAATCAGGAAGCAGAAATGGGGGCCAAGTGTCACCTCAAAAAGCCACTCCTTGATGAGCTACTTCTGCCAGCTCGGTCCGAGGTGTTCCTAAACGTTCCACGGCCTCCCGAAATGACAATGCCAGTTTGAGACTATGCTTTCAAGCATTAATCTGTGGGGGACATTTCAGACTGAAACCACAACCCTACCATTGTCAACCTCAGTTTAAATTACTTCATTGTGTCTCACCACCATGTCCTTTAATCTCCATATGCTGAAAATCAGCAACCTTCATAATTCTGTGGGTAGTTCGCCGGTTTGATCTTTACAAACTAGGCTATACCAAGTATTTGACCTCTCCACCATTTTGGGGCCCTCTTCTCTCTTGGAATCTTTCCCTTAAAAAAAAAATCTTTTTTTCCCCATTTTATTCACAGAGAAGTTCTCATTGTTTGATGGTTCTCTTCCAACAAATCACTTATTTATAGTGAATTACAGGAATCAGTTTTGGGAAATATAATCGTCTTTAGCTATATTTCTCTTAGCACCTTAAATTTTTAAAAAATTCAGAAAAAGATCCTCCGAGGAATAATGGCATTTATTTAGGAAAAGCAGAATATTACAATGAGAATGCACATACCATGGTAAACTATGAGCAGAGTCACGGTGGGGTGGGGAGGGAAACGCAGTTGAACAAGTAAGTGGTCTGAACTTGTGGGGATCATGGTTTTAGTGAGCTGAAAGAAGATCTCATGCTAGTCTTATGTATGCTCATGTAGAGTTTTCTGGAAATTAGGAGGGCATTTCCAGGAACTAGGGAAGGAGGACTATTTGAACAAAACATGGAAGGTTTAGAACAATGATAGTGATTTGAAGGGAAAGACATGCATGAAATTGCAACTATAAAGAGATACTAATGAGTTCTCTGGCTGAAAGTTAAGGTCTCAGAGTTCCATGCAATGCACATATAACTCTCTTGAGGAGCACAGCTAATTTCCCTGCAAAGCAGAGCTAAGTTAACATTTGGATGTCATGCAGTCTGTATTTAGATAAGGCTATAAATATTAGTTTAAATTTATGCCTGTTTTTCCCTGTCTCTCTGCCTACTCATGTGAAGGGGAAGTTTTCAAAGATAACAATAGGAGGATTACATCAGATATTTTGGAACAATAAACTTTGGCCACAATAAGTAATAATAAAAGTGTCATCTGTCTAAGGTTGAACAGTTTCTGTGCAGATGTCCTTGTTGAAGTACTTTTAGAATAAGGTTGTGGCTTATGTGGAAGTTCTGT
This sequence comes from Pedetes capensis, assembly GCA_007922755.1. NCBI lineage: Eukaryota > Metazoa > Chordata > Mammalia > Rodentia > Pedetidae > Pedetes > Pedetes capensis. The sequence goes on along the minus strand of VMDO01019447.1, from coordinate 32,137 downwards.
GTTTCTGGAAGAAGATTTTGTGATAGTCAGTATCAACAAATCATTCACAATAATGCTTTCTTCATAATTCTCAGTTTTACTTGATTTTGTTTTGTCAGATTGACACTAGCCATTCCTTTTTGGTTCTGACAGCTTTCACATCCCTTTAACATTCTACAGTAATTTCATCTGATAAGGAGCTTTATAGGACACTGCTAAGCTGATATAATGAAATACATAACTCCAGATCACATTTTTCCCAGCATCTCCATATCAGCATATTACTGCCTTCTTAACAGGTCCATTTAACTCTCAGCTAATTGAATTAAGAAGTACAGGTTACAGAAGAAATTCTTATTATTCCTCAGATCTATTCATTCCCCACTCTTCCACATTTTTGTAAATTGCATTATCACTCATTGAGTTGTTCAGCACAAAACCCTATAAGGCATCTTCATTCCTCACCCCCAAAATCAAACACAGTGGCAAGTGTTGAAGATTTGCTTCTACCACCAAAATATATATTTTCAGTTTTCTCACCATCATTTTATAATATCCTGATTCTGAGCAACATTTTCTTTATTAAGTACTGTGTTTTCTTTCTGCTTTGCATTATCTTGTCACATTTTAAATGTCATGAAATTATTCATAAAATTTTAAATTTGAATATCTGTCACTCTGCTACATAAAACCACACAGTATATTTACATCCCCTTAAAAAAGTTATAGTGGTAACTCTCATAGTGGATTTTACTTTTTGTAAAGGTCTTGATTTATTTAAAGATAAGGCATTAATTAACAGAGTGCATATGTCCTCACAATAAATCATTTTGAAAGAGTAAAATGTAAAATTTTAGCCAGGCTCTAGTAGTACACAAATTAATCCCATTGACTTGGAAGGCTGAGGTCTGACAATTGAAAATTTGAGGCCAGAGATAGCCTGTGCAGTTTATCAAGACACTTTCTCAAAATAAATAAATTAATTAATAGAAATAAAAGGTTTTATTTTATTTTACTTCATGTGGTGTTGGGGATTGAACCCAGGGTCTCAGTACATGCTAACCAAGCACTCTACCAACTGAGGTAAATCCCCAGCCAAGAAATAAAAAGTTTTTAAAAAGAGGACTGTGGCTGCAGCTTACTTGCCCAGCATGTGTATGATCCTAGTTTCAACCTCTAAGACTGAAAACGGACAAGAAAACCATAGAACGTATAAATAACAGAATCTTAGAAGAACTATTGATTAAAATATTTTACCCTAATGCTAATAATAAATCTGGCAAAGTAGAAGGAATAATAAATTTTCTAGGAATATATGAAATGCTGAACATGATTTTAGAATGTACAGAATCTAAAGAAAATTAACTATAAAGGAAAGTGGAAAGATTTTCATGTGATTATGTCTAAACAGATATACTTTACAATTATTATCCTGCTAAAACAAAAAGGGAGAGAAGGATGTGACAATCCACTCCCAAAGCATACTGAAACAATCAGCCAATGAAATGAGGGTCGCTATGAGTCAGATCCAACTCAATGGCATCTAACAGCAACAACAACAAACCTTAAAAAGTATAACATTTATGTCATAGGTCAAATATAAGCCTCCAGTTTCATGGGGCTTGAGCTGATAAAGTGTTGTTGTTGTTGTTTTTAGGTGCCGTCAAGTCGGTATCCAACTCATAGCAACCCTGCTTACAACAGGCGGGACATTGTGTCAGTGCTTCTCTGCTGTTCATAGGAGTTTCAATGGTGGATTGAGTTTTGGGAGTGGGTTGCCGTGCCTGATTCCCAAGCCTACAACACCTGGTGTTCCTAGGCTGTCTCCCATCCAAGTACTAACCAGGCTCGACCCTGCTTAGCTTCTGAGATCTGATGAGATCAGATGCCACAGGGCTACAGCTGCAGGCCCATAAAGGAGTGTAGGACCACCCTAAAATACATACATCACAAATTTTGTAAAGGAATAAGATATTTTTTAAAATATTTAGTATTTGTTTTCAACAAATGTAATAAAAATATACCTATGAGGTAGAATATTCATACAGATCAAGAAGATATGGACCATAGGCTGCAGGAAAAATAAGCTGTGTGGTTCCTTTCTCCAGATTGAATCTACACTGATAGATATATGAATACTAATAATAGTAGCATACATTTACTTAGGTCATATCAGTTATTAGAATCTGGCATCATTTTAAACAAATTCACATGTAATAAGTTTTTCTTCAAATATTTGCCTTACATATTGGAAAACAAAGAATTTTATTAAATTTTAAGTAAACATGGGTTCAGGTGTTAATTCTAAAATTACTTTTAGATGCAGGTCTTTTCCTAGCATTTTATTTTTTATTTGGTAATAAATCTCTGACTTTTATTCTTCATGGTTTTCAATTTGGCTGAGTTTCACTTGTTTCTATATGGTGGTTTGAGAGTGAAAGATACTGTGCCCACTCTTACGATAATTAACATCAATATTTTTATATGCATCCTTTCTGCAAAAGACACTTGAAGACTCATTTTATCTAACAAAATACATTGTTGTTAGGTGCCTTTGAGTTGTGGCCAACTCATAGAGACCCTACCTACAACTTAAAGAAGCACTCCCTATACTGTGCTATGCCCAGCATTGTGTCAGTGCTTCTCTGCTGTGCACAGGGTTTTCAAAGGCTGATTGTTTTGGTAGTAGGTTGCCAGGTCCTTCTTCCATGTTTTATGGTGAAGCAGATTGAATCCAAGGCCTCAAAGAGTGCAGAGCAGCACCTCTTCCAACTAAACCCCAGGCTCAACAAGATATGTTGTTGTTGTTGTTCGGTGCCATCGAGTCAATATCCAACTCATCGCAACCCTACTTAAAACAGGGGAAACACTATCCTCAGTGCTTCTCTGCTGTTCATAGGGTTTTCAGTGGCAGATTGATTTTTGGGAGTGGGCTGAGAGGTCCTTCTCCCAAGTCTACAGCACCTGGTGTTCCCAGGTGGTCTCCCATCCAAGTACTAACCAGGCCCCCAGGCCCAACTCTGCTTAGCTTTCCAAGATCTGGCGGAATCAGACACCACAGTGGTATGGCTGCAGGTGTTCAAATATTTATTTATTTTTTGTCTTTCTCCTTTTAATTCTTCCTTTTTTGTCTGTTTCTTTTCTTTTTTCATTTCTTCCTCTCTTTTTGTTTGTCCTCCATATGTTTTCAAGTTTCCGTGCCTCTTCTCTGTGCCCAGGACACTTGTTGCTGTTATTTTCTCTTTAAAAAACCCAATTCCAATACAAGGAATGTGTAAACCCTACACCATATGAAATCTCTGGAGTGTCTCACTTTCAGCTTCTTCTCATACCTGACCCAAAGCTAAGTTTTCTGCCCAAGGGATGGCTTTAGATTTAGATATGTTTTGCAAACACTCTCAGCAGCAGCTAATATCCCTCTACCCAACTGTTGCTTCTTCAGCTGAGGATTATCTGACTTTCCAAAGTTTTGTGTTTTTTTCTTTTTTGTCTGCAAATGTTATATTACTTTGATAGAAACTAACTTTTTACATGAAAAAGGAAGTTATATTTCACTATAATTCTTAAGCATTTTATAGAACAAGGTATTAAGGCAATGTAATTATTTAAATGTCAAAAGAAAGAAACCTGTAGTAGATTTTTTAAAAAGTAATAATAAGGAAAAAAGGGCCAATATTTGAAAGCATTGATTTTATACACTATTTTTTCAAGAATATTCTAATAAATAATTAGTCATGTAATAATTCTGATAATGAGTAGATTTTAACACTTAAATGAACCTCTTCCAGTCCTTAAACGCACATGCATGTTCTTTCTTGGTTCTGGAGCTTATCAAATGGAGTTCGCAGCTAACCAATTTTTACTATTCCACCTCTACAGTTTTCCAATTTATCATCATTTCCCAAAAGAATGTAAGGAAGAAAAAAGAACTGCTTTAGTATTTATCTGATCAGTCTTCTAGCTTCACTTTTGCTGTCTTCATTCTATTCTCTATACAAACTAAGCTGGTTTTATCCTTTCTTCAAAAGTATAAAAAAGTTAAAAAACTAAACTGGGTTTATATTTCTTCAAAAGATTAAGAGTTAACATTCACAAAGGCAATGAGTCTTCTCTGTTTCCTCTCTGATGTACCCTGCTTCTTAGCGGAGGACCTAGCATATAGTTGTTGTTGTTGTTGTTGTTGTTAGGTGCCGTCGAGTCGGCATCCAACTCATAGCGACCCTCATAGGGTTTTCAACGGCTGAGTGCTTCGGGATTGCCTTGGGAGTGGATTGCCAGGCCCTTCTCCCATTTTTGCGGTGCTGGGAATTGAACTCGGGGCCTCAGAGATTGCAGCGCAGCGCTCTACCCGCTGAGCTAAATCCCAGCCCCTAGCATATAGTAGGGAGCTAAAAAATATTTACTAAATAACTCAGTGTATTCATAGCAAAGGTCTAATCAGTACAGCCTCTGGATGGCACTGACCCAAACTCCACTTCTTTTCCACTCCTCATTAAGCACAGATTGATCTGTTTTCCTGTTCTGCCAAATTATGCCAATGGTTTTTTAGTCTAGAGAGGATTGTGCTTACTGTATGGAAGAATATACATTAAGCAAGTAATAAGAGCAAAATCAAAAAAGTCAAAAGTGAAATAAACTTGGAGGCAGGATGAGAATTTTAAAGAGCATTCTATTTTTTGGTATTTTTTAAACACTGATTTTCCTAATTTCTTGTCAATTTCAGTATATAATTCATCAAAGAAAGGACATCAATTACAGAGGTAGAAAAATAATGTCATTATGTATATATTATGCAACAGTGAAGCAGTTTTATTTTTCTCTTACTTTTCTCCAATATATTTTTTAAAGAAATATTATAGAATGTGGATTTCCTTAAGTCCTCCAATCAACTTATAATACAACATTTCAATTTTTCTTATATAGATTTAGTTCATTTGATTGGTTGCTCCATATTTCATATCATATAGGAAAATATAAATATAGAACATATTCAAAATCATCCTTAAAATAACTATTTCTACTTTATGAAAAATATAGTAAAGCTTATCTTTTGATGCAGCATTGTCCATATTGGGTTCAAATTATCTGAGTTGACATCCTTGTTGTATACAGTTGCTTTAAGTAAAAAGAAAGGTATGCTATTATTCAAGTAATTTTTTACAAATAAAGATGATTTTAGTAGTGCTCCAATCGAATGTTTTATTCAGGAGAATATGATGCTTGCAATAACCTCAAAGTTTATATGCAGTAATAATTTTACAATTGCAATATAAAGAATATTTATGAGAGGAAAGTTCTTGAACTAAAGTCATTCCAATATTATTTTTCAGTACACATACTGTTTTCTTTCTCTCTTTAGTGTCAAAGTTATTCCACCATTATCTGTAATATATGCTTAAATATCTTTTACAGGTAATATTTTTATGTTCTTGCTTTCTGTGTTTTCATTTGGACAACTCTAAATGCATCACTGATGCAATAAAGACTCAAGGTCAGTAATTGTAAAATGCAGTTAACTCATAGATAAAACTCATCACATTTTAGAGTTCTCTGTACTTGAGATAAAATACACTGTGATAGCTGATTGAGTAAGAACAGAAAATTATATATAATACCTTAGTAGAGCAATGGAACCATTTAAAATTACTTCTTGAAAGGAACTTATATTTTATGGGTTTAGCACTATATGAAATTATTACAGTTTTCTGTAGTTTATTATTATTATCTTATTCTTTTTATTTATTTGTTTGTTTCTTTGTTTTGCAGTACTGGAGAGTTGAACCAGGTTCTCATGAATACTTTGTAAGTGCTGTTACCACTTGCAAATAGCTCCCCAGCCCATTTTATTTTGATTTTGAATGAAGGTCTCCCTAAGTTACACAGACTGCCTCTGGCCTCAGCCTCCTGATTCTCTTGTGTCTGCTTCTCCAGTGGCTGGGATTGCAGGTTTGTACCAAGGCACCTGGTAGTTGTCTGTGGTTTAGAGTAGGTAAAATTAGACTATCATACATTTAACCTACTTCAAAACAAAATAGTTTCTCCTCATAAGACTCTAAGGAAATGTTAAATTTAATCTTTATAATCATGTAAGCTTATTTATAGAACAATTGAAAAAAAGAAATTCTCATAAAAGGAGTTTGCATCAGTAATATCAGTAGAAGTATTGTCTTTTCAGCACTAACGTTTCTGATTTAACCATGGTGGCAATGCCAAATGCTCAAATGTCCTGAAAAAACATATGACAGTAATTATAGTTGCTACTATTATTAACATTGTTTAATTAATTGCTCCCCTTATTCTGTGAAAATGCCAATGAACTGAATTTTTATATTATTACAAAATGCATGAGTTTAGTTTTTAAATTCATTTAAATGTTTTTCCTTTTAATGTGCCTCATTGCATATATACATAGTTTTATTTTATGAGAAACGCCTCATCTTTGGCTGACATTAATGCTAATTGAATCATTTCAGCTAATCCATTGTGTACCATACTGAAAGTGTTCCTTTAATGACAAAAGCAATCAAAACATCAGAGATAATGTCTTGTTAATTAACTTAGATTATTAGTTTTGTTGCCTTAAATTTTCAAATATTTCAATACAACAATGTCAAGAAGTAATTAGAGTTAGAACATTTCTAACCACTGAGTAAAACACAATCCTTTAGAAATGAATTCTGACAGGTGCTATTTCTGGTTAGCGTCTTGATATGTCATGTCAGTTTCTGAAAGCTTATTTCTCAATATCAGGAATGATTTAGCATTTAAAGGGAAATAATCTAAGTCAGTCAATGGGATCAAATATATAATAAATGAATGAATCTATCCAAAAATTTCCATCTCATTTTCCTTCTTTCACTTCTTTGTTGAGATAGGAAGACAAATCTTAGTTTGATGTCATTTTGTTGTCTTCCTTTGAAGTTTTCCAGTCTTCCAATTTTCACTTTGTACACCATCCCATGTGTGAAATTTCTTAATTGCTTAGTTACATGCTGAATTTCTAATAGACTATTTTCATTTTGGCACCAACCATCTGTGGAATAAGTAAGGTGGTAGGGGAGTCCAGTTAAGTAATTACATAATAAAAATAAATATATACATCATTTAAAGAAATGTGTCAGCATTGTATTGTATTCAGCATACCTAATGGCTTACAATTTCTTCAGAACTTTCTTACATTGATCAAATTGAGGAACAAACATACAGAATTCCTCTAAGGTCCCTTACTTCAAAGGGCCAAGTATTACACAGAGCACGTAAGACTAGTACTCTTTCATGCATTTCCTCTCTAGGAGTCCCAACTGTGTTTTAAATTGCCTCAGATAATATAGGGGCTGGGATTTAGCTCAGTTGGTAGAGTGCTGTGCTGCAGTCTCTGAGGTCACGAGGTAAATTCCCAGCACCACAAAAATGGAAGAAGGACCTGGCAATCCACTCCCAAGGCAATCTGGAAACAGTTAGCCATTGAAAACCCTATGAGGGTCGCTATGAGTTGGATACTGACTCGACAGCACCTAACAACAACAACAACAACAGATAATATAGAGATGTTGCATTTTTATTTACTTTCAAGGGATTTTGAAAAAATTAAGGCTTTTTGCAATACAAAATGTTTTAAAATAAAATTCTACATTAGTTTCATCAACGTTATTTTAACTATAATTTGTAATAACATGCATCCAAATAATTTAATAATATGTTTTTGTTGTTAGGTGCCTTTGAGTCATATCCAGCTCATAGCAATTCTCATAGGGTTATCAATAGCTGATTATTTCAGGATTGCCTGGGAAGTGGATTGTCATGTCCTTCTAATATTTTACCATGCTGGGAATTGAACGTGGGGCTTCAGAGACTGCAGAGTAGCGCTCTATCAACTGAGGTAAATCCCAGGCCAATTTAATAATATACTGTTGCAGAAATATCATAATACTGAAAAAATAATTGTGTCAAATTTTGAGCCATTATGATTGTGATCTACTGGGGTTTAGCTCAGCTCATAGAGTGCTGCTCCACAATCTTTGTAGACCCAGGTTTGATTCCCTGCACCTTAAGAAGGAGGTGGCAATCTACTCCCAAAGCAGTCCCAAAACAATCAGCCATTGAAAACTGCCTCATTTTCAGGCACTATATCTGACAGTGTTTCTTTGCTATCCATAGGGTTTTCAATGGCTAGTTGTTTCGGGAGTGGCTTGCCAGGTCCTACTCCCTAGTCTGTTTTAGTCTGAAAGTTCAGCTGAAAACCTGTCCACCTTGGGTAACATTGCTCATGTCTAAGGTTACAGTGGCAGAGCTCTCAGCCTCATCGCAACACGCAAGCCCCCACGGCAAACTGACAGACATGTGGGGGCTCTGATGGTAAAATAATTAATACGAGGATGCATATATAGCATAAGAAAAAGAGAAGGAGAATAGAAAGAGGGAAGAGAGTAAAACAACGAAGGAAGGAAATAAAAATAAAAAATAAAAAATAAAAAATAAATTAAAAAAAAGCCTCACGCATACACGCTCCCACCCATGTATAAAATCGCTTATAGTCAGGTGCGGTGGTATACACCTGCATTCCCAGCAGCTTGGGGGTGAAGGCAGGAGGCTCGCAAGCCCAAGATCACAGGCAGCCTGCACCACCCAGAGAGAACCTGTGTCAAAAAGTAAAAATATGGGCTGGGGGCGCAGCGTGGCGGTCCAGCACCTACAAAGGGAATAGGCGCAAGACCCTGGTTTCATACCCCCATACAAAACAACAAAATCAAAAAACAACAAAAAAACCAAACCAAACCAAAACAAAACAAAAACCCCATGAAACAAACAAACAAAAAAAATCAAAACAAAAACAAAACAAAACCATGCATACACGCTCACACACACTTATTAAACACTTCTAGTCAGGTGCGGTGGTGCACGCCTGCAATCCTCGTGGTTTGGGGGGCGGAGACAGGAGGACCACAAGCCCGAGATCAGAGGCAGTCTGTGCAACCCAGCAAGCCCCTGTCTCAGAAGTGTTAATTACATCCCATAATTACTAGGGCTTTATTTATTTCTTTCTTTGTTTGTTTATTTATTTTGCAGTATCAGGTGGTAGAACCCAGGGCTTCACACATGCTAGCCAAGGACACTCCTACAGAACTGAACTCTAGCTCCTATTTTTACTTTTTAGATGGAGACAGGATCTCACTAAGTTATGCAGGCTGTCTCTGGTCTCAAACTTGTGATTCTATTGCTTCAGTCTCCCTCTTGTGTCACTTGATTTATAGGTGTGTATGCATCACCACATCCAGGTTGTTATTGTTAAGTGCTATGGTGTCTGGTCCATGCCCAGGTATTACTAGTTTTTTCTAAGGTACTTTATTATGTTGTTGTTGTTAGGTGCCATCGAGTTCAGTCTGACTCATAGTGACCCTATGTACACTGGAATGAAACACTCCCCAAATCTGTGCCAGGCACATGATCTTATTTATGTTTAAGCCTATTGTTGGAGACACTGTGTCAATCCACCTAGTGGAAGGTTTTCCTTTTTTTCGTTGACCTGCCACTCTTTCAAATATAATGCCCTTCTCTAGGGATTGGTCCTTCCTGACCACATGTCCAAAATACATAAGACAAAATACATAGCCACCCTTGATTCCAAGGAGCATTCTGGTTGTACTTCTTCTAGGACAGATCTATTGGTTCTTTTGCCAGTCCATGTTATACTCAATAATCGTCTTCAGCATCATAATTCAAAAGCATCAGTTCTTCTCCTGTCTCCCTTTTTCATTGTCCAACTTTCACAACCATATAATACGAAAGAAAATACCATGGCATGAGTCAGGGGCACCTTCGTCTTCAATGTGACATCTTTACTTTTCAATACTTTAAAAAGATCTTTTGCCACAGCTTTCTCTGGAGCAACGCATCTTTTGATTTCTGGATTGCTCATCCATGAGTGTTGATTGTAGAATCAAGCAAAGCAAAATTGTGGACAACCTCAATCTTTTCTCCATTCATTGTGAAGTTACATACTGACCCAGTTGTAAGGATTTTTGTTTTTGTTTTTTTTTTTGATGTTCAGTCCCAAACTATGCTGATGGCTATATTCCTTGATCTTCATCAGTAAATGTTTTAAATCCTCTTCACTTTCAGCAAGCAGAGTTGTGTCATCTGTGTAAGGCTGGTGGTTAATTAGTCTTCCTCCAATACTGATGCGGCATTTTTCCTCATAAAGTCCAGCTTCTCGGAATATTTGCTCAGCATATAAATTGAAGAGATATGGTGAAAGTATACAGTCCTGAGGCATATCTTTCTCAACTTTAAACCCGGCAGTGTTTCCTTGTTCTATTTGAATAACTGCCTCCCGATTCATGTACAGATTCCTCATAAGTACACATAGGTGCTCTGGTATTCCCATTCTTCCAAGTGTTATCCTTAATTTGTTATGATCCACCCAGCCAAATGCCTTAACCTAGTCAATAAAACATAGACAGACATCTTTGTGACCCTGCTGGTATCTGAGATATACAGGGCATAGCTTTCAGCCTCAACAACATGCAAGCCCCCACATTACAGCAAAATGACAGACATGCAGGGGATTATTCAGAATTAAATTTGCATATATGATAGTTTCCTCAGAACTTGAGGATATTACAATTTACACTGCCAGTTATACGCCAAACATGAATTGATTACTAGTTTGTCAATACTTAATTAAATATTTTAAAGCATAAGTGGACTCTAATGCACAAATAACAAATACAATGAGGAATAAGGCTTATATTATTAACTTTTATTAGACAGAAAAGCTTATAACAAGCCTCATCCTTCTGACACACAATTAAAAGAATAACAAGACAAGAGAATAGTGAACAAACATTAATCCAGTCTGAGACAAAAGCATCTCATGCTGTGTATTTTGAAGGAGTGGGAGAGAATTTTCTAATTAACTAAATAGAAAAATTGTACAAATACAGATCGTGATTACAAGGTAGTCAGGAAATCATGTGTAATTGCAGTAGTACTTCCAAACTTTCTTAAACTTGGGGTGCTAATAGAGTGGAAGGGCTCATAGCAGGAGATGGGCAATTAATCAACTCGATGTTCCTCTGTCCAGCAGAGTGGTAGAAACAAAAAGACAATGTTGAGCTCTGTAGGAACTTTCCTTTTTCCTCTTTAATTTCATACATGAAGGTTATGACTGAGGTGATACCTACTTTCAATATTTTAGGCAAAGTTGGCAATTGTAGGAGAAAAATAAAACCATGAAGTTAAAATAATCCCGAATCTCTGAATGTCTGAGTCTTAGTAAATCTTTCCTTTTAAATGATCAACTCAAAATGATACTAGAAAATAAGTAAAGTGTAAACTATTCACTCACACATGGAAAAACAATATCAGCTCTCCATTAAAAGATTGTCTTGGGTGCAGGATCTATATCAATGTAGACAGAAAAGACAGATTTTAAATCACAAACTGTAGAAGAAAAAGACTCTGAGTTATACCTCAATCAGGAGATACCTACTATTTGTCTTATTTCAAAGCAGTTCAATTGGTAGAGTGATGCTTGATGCTCCCTGAGGCCCTGGGTTTAATACACAGCATCACAAAAATGGGAGAAAGACCTTTCACTCCACTCTTGAAACAATCCTGAAAACAATTAGCCATTGAAAATCCTATGAATAGCAGAGAAGCACTGACAATAGTGCTAGGCATGGCACAGTGTCAGGTAATTTGGTTCTGTTGTACATAGGGTTACTATCAATCAGACCTGACTCAAAGGCATCTAATGACAATAATAACAATTTAACTTTGAGTTTCTGAATCTTTTTCAATACTGGCATGCTGAACACAGTGTTTCACATATGTTGAAGCATACCTCCAAACCATTTTTTCTACTTTTTTATTTTTAGAAGTTGATCAGGCCTCCTCTGAAGTGGAACCTATAATCCTCCTCCCTCAGCTTCCCAAGTATTTGAGGTTATAGGTGTGTGCCAGGGCACCTGGCTAAATCTTATTCTTAGATTTTATTGCAAAAGTTTACATCCATCGCTAAGTGATATTGACTTAGATTATAATATAGAAACAACATCCTTAATAAATTATTTAAGAGCAAATTCGATGTGTTTGCATTCTCTACAGCATCTACCCCAGGGCATACTTCCCTGGAATGACATGACTTGAATGTGTATGTCACCCCCAATCCCCACAAATCACATAATTTATTTTGCCGGCAATGAGATTGTATTTGGAAATGAGCCCTTTGAAAAGTAATTAGGGTAAGATAAAGTCATGAAAATGGTCCTCTCAAGATGTGATTGGTGACCTTTAGGTAAAATCCAGAGAATGTCCCCTACCTCTTTGCGTGTGTGTGTGTGCGTGTGTGTGTGTGTGTGTGTGTGTGTAAATAACTCTTTCCAGAGTTATGTACAAAGAAAATTTCAGATGATAATACAATCAGGAAGGGAGCTGTCCTTATGATCCTCACAACAACTTGGCCATGATGGCATCCTGATCCTGGACCTGCAGCCACTAGAACTAAAAGAAAATTATCTGTGGGTGCAGCCACTTGGTCTATGTTATTACATTATGACACCCACCCAGGCAAACTAATGCATTTTGGATTGTAAGGTCCAGGATGACAGTATAGTTATGATGCCCTTGGAAAGCATGTTGTATAGTCTTTCTGTGCATATAATAAATTATATATTTGTAGAAAAATTTTCCCTAAAATTTTGGTAAAACTGGCTTATAAACCATCTGAAAATTCTTCATTTTGGTGTAGAAGCCCTTTTGAAATGCTTTTCAGTTTGCTTTATGTGTCTTCATTTATTCATGTTTTCAATTACTTTTGGAATGTAATTTGATCAATAGAAATGTATTAATTTAACAAGAGATATCAAAATTGTTCCAATAAAATTATTCTTTGGTTGATTCCATTCTGTATTTCTTATTGTTGGTTTAGATTGCATTTTTATTTCACTGATCAGGTTCTGAATTTCCAAGACATACATTTGAATATATATCTGTGTGTGTGTGTGTGTGTGTGTGTGTGTGTGTGTGTTAAGTTCCTTTACATATACATATATTTGTGTATATATACACAGTTGTACATACACACACACACACACACAGATATATATATATATATATATACTGTTTGTTTGCTTGTATCCCTGTTATTAACAGTAATGCTTATTCTTAAAAATTTACTTTCTAACCTACTTGCTCTAATTTAAATTTCTTAATGACTGTTTTCTTTAAATGTATAATAACTACTGGTTCTCTGTTCATCTTTGTATGTCATGAGAACTTTGGTAGTTAGGTAGTGAGCAGGCAGCATGGTCTCCTTTTGTACACTTTGTTTGTGAGGAGTTGTGCTCTCCTACTTCACTAAATGCAAGAGTGCTCTTTAAGGGCTACTTGTCTCTTCAGTAGCCTTCTGTAAGTGAATGTTGCGTTTCTCTCTGATGTGTAACAACAGCTGTCTAATGATCATCTCTGTTTTCTTCGCATGGAACCATATCTACTGGCTACAGAAAACAAAGAAGATGGAGAAGCCAGCATTCTGACTACTGTTCCCAGCACATCATCTTCCCACTGGTCTCAGGTCCTCCATAACTCAATGAACTTCCTGTCTTCAGGCACAGAGTATGCTCTGTGATGTTCCTTCATGCATTATAAAGTTTTTATTACTTGGCTTGGATTACGCTTTCTTTTTAAAGTATCTTCTCATTTGCTGTTTTTTTGTTGTTGTTGTTGTTGTTGTTTTTGTTTTCAGTACTTGGGGTTGAACCCAGGGCCTCACGCCTGCATGCTCTGCAAGTGCTGGACCACTGAGCTGCACCCTCAGCCCATTTTTTTAGTTTATTTGAGACAGGGTCTCACTAAGTTACGTAGACTGCCTCTGGTCTCAAACTTGCGATCCTCCTGCCTCCGCCTCCCAAGCCGTTGGGATTACAGGCATGCGTCACTGTGCCCGGCTCTCATTTGCTTTTAATTTTTTTTAGTTTCAAATTCCTACCTAATCTTCAGGAATGTATTGAAATGGTATATTTTCTGTGATTTCTTATATTCATGCATATAGCTAGGATTAGTCTGCAGCCAACCCCTGTGGAGTCCATTCCCTCCCATCAGATCTCAGAAACTAAGCAGGGTCAGAGCTGGTTAATACGTGGATGGGAAACCACCTGGTAATACCAGGTGCTGTAAGCTTGGGAGAAAGACCTGGCAGCCTACTCTCAAAAACAATCATTGAAAACCCTATGAATGGCAGAGAAGCACTTACAATACTCTTTTGTAGGGTTCCTATTAGTTGAACATTGACTTGACAGCACTTAACAACAACAAGCTAGCATTATTCATTTGTTGTCCATCTTTGTCCTCATATAGAAATGCATTGTTAGGTGCTGTCAAGTAGGGTCTGACTCGTAGTGATCCTCATAGGGTTTCAATGGCTAATTGTTTTGGGATTGCCTGCAGAGTGGATTGCCATATCCTTCTTCCATCTTTGCCATGCTGAAGCTGGAACTCAGAGGGTGTGGACATTCACATCAAGAAAAGGCTTGTTATTATGCCCAAAGCATATTAAATTATCATTATATTGCCAATACCCATAAATACCTAGCATTTTTCATGAAGCCTCAACTGAATGATGTGACTATAGTTAATGAGACAAATTTATAGAATTGTGCAGAAATACTACTTCTTAGTTGAGATTGATTGTCATTCATGGTATTATTTCAATATCTGCATACATTCATACATATTTAAAATATGAAATATATTTTAGTTAAAATATTAGAAAATCTCATGTCTTTTTATTCTCTGAGAATTTTACCTTATAAGATTAATATATTACCTTTGTAAAATATATGGGGCACTTGACATTAATTGTAAGAAAATTATTCACATTTGAATAAAATATAACCTGATAATTATAGATGGTGTTTATTGCAATACAATCTTCAAAGTAAAACAATAGTTTTTCTAGAACAAACTTTACATTATGGTTTTCCTTTTGCATCTTGAATTTTTTCTTTGCTGTTCATGCAGAAAGACCCGATTGCAGAATCTACTGTAATTCCTAGGACTGTTATCTATCGTGTAATGGAAGGAAATGCTGAAAAATAAGCTGTCTTGAGATTCACCTCTTCTCTCCTCTACAATGAAGGAATAAAGATGATATGTGTCAAACCGAGTTTCACATGTCACTACAAAGTGTCACTAACTAATAATTTTCCAATGCATTCTTCAACTATCTTTTTTTTCTGCCCTGTCCCCAATCTGAAGGAGACCATCAACAAAACCAAGGAGTAGTTAGTCAGCCTGAACATGAAGTTCAAAGTATTATCTCAAACTGAAGAAAAGACTTTCTGTAAAAATACATCTATGTTTATATCAATTTTTTAAAAAATCCTCTACATGAGAGTTGGGGGTTAGCTCAAGTTGGAAGAGTGCTTGCTCGATATTATCTGAGGCCCTGGGTTCTATCCCCAGCTCCACAAAATGGGGAAAAAGACTGGCAGCCCACTCTCCAATCAACTCCCCAAAACCCAACCATTGAAACCCTATGGATAGCAGAGAAGCACTGACATAGTGCCATGAATGCACAAGGTCAGGGAATGTTTCTTTCTGCTGTACATAGGGTCTATGAGTCACACCCAAATGGACTGCACCTAATAATAACATCAACATCCTCTACATATTGTAAATGAACACTCATTTTGTTTAGTAGTTGTGCTTTTAAATCTATGGTCTTTCTTGTCTTGCAGGAATATATTCTTGTTTTCATAGCTTTTTGATCATACCATTAAAACATTTTTTTTTCCGGTACTGGGTTGAACCCAGGGCCTCACACTTGCATGCTCTGCAAATGCTGGACCACTGAGCTGTACCCCCAGCCCAATTTTCTTACTTTTTTTGACACAGGGTCTCGGTAAATTACACAGACAGTCTCTGGTCACAAATTTGTGATCCTCCTGCCTCTGCCTCCTGAGTCACTGGGATTACAGGCGTGTGCCACTGTGCCCGGCACCATGAAAGCATTCCTTTTTTTTTTTTTGCAGTGTATGTTACCATGTATATATTCTATGTCTATTTCTAATTACTATATTTTGAATTAATCTATAAAATTATAACTTTTCTTCTAAGGTACTGATATTGTCTTTCAAATAGGGTAGCATTACTATAAATTAAATATTTTAATGGTATAAAATTTGCTGTGAAGAGTAGAGAAGTACTATCAAATATAGTGCCAAAAATGAGGCCCACCTTCTAGACTGGAAGGCATTCAAGAAATGATTGGGGAGGATTTGTCTCCTCAAAGAAGAGTCAACCTTAAGGATGGGAATGGAGTAAACCCCCTGGGCCCTCCAGATGCTGATGTGGCATGACTCAAACTGAGAAGAAATGTGGTGGCTGAAACAATGAGTTCGAAAATGAAAAGCTCACTGAGTTGGACCTAAATGGACAGCAACTAACAACAACAACAATGCTAGATTTTAAATATAGACACAAATGTAACTTTAGAAAATTTTTATTATATCCTGCATTTTTGGAGATATTTGAGACCCAGAAAGGTCAGATAGCCTAAGACAAAGGGACATGTTTTGTATAATGCATATTTTTTCTATATTCATTATTATTTTGCCCAATGTAGTATTCAAATTGCTATCAAAGAATACTTATTTTGTTTCAGCTTTAATTAAAACTTTTAACATCTAAATGAAAGGAACTTATGAATTAAAAAGTCACAGAATAATTTACATAGAAATATATTTATATTTCATTTATATTCCAATTCTCTATTAATATATCTGGAAAATACACATATATATTTGGAAGAATTATTCAAAATAAATTATAAGGTAAATAGTAGGTTTTATTGTGAAATATAAGCAATATTTGACAAATAGAACACCAAGGATTGGGTATTTACAGTTCAGGATTAATGAGAATCTGAACTACAATCCACTGAAACTGTCATCAGGTCAACTTTACAGTTTTGTTTGTGTTGGTATGTTGAATGAACAAATCCTTATTTTGGGATACCTTGAAATGTCTTCATGGCATGAATAAGAATGTAGTGTTGGAAGTTTATTTAATAATGTAACAGATAAATGAGTAAGATGACAGCTAAAGGAGAAATATGTGTAATGTCCTGAAAATATAGTTAAATGGAACTGGTCTTATGAAAAATCAGAAAAAATCCCTTCAAAGTTGTTTAGAATTTGAAGAAAAATCCTCTGTGCTTCATTTCTACATCAAGTATACACACACACACACACACACACACACGTATGTATGTACAATTTTTTTCTTTTCTTTCCCCCAGAACTAGGGAATTAAACCCAGTTATTTGCATATGCTACATAAATGCCCTACTACTGTCTACCAGTCATTTTATTTTGTGTTATATTATTTGTATTTTACTTTATTTTATTTATTTTGAGACAAAGTCTACCTCCTGGCCTCAAACTGGCAATACACCTGTCCTTGTCTCCTAAAAAGCCAGGATTATGGGCATATATTATAATACCCAGTTACAGCCAGTATATCTTTATAATTTTATGAAATGCATAGTTTCTTATATAAAAATAATACTATTTTATTAGGGGCTGGGATTTAGCTCAAGTGGTTGAGTGCTGTTCTACACTCCCTGAATCCCTAGACTTGATCCCTAGCACTGCAAAATGGAAGAAGGATGTTGGAGCCCACTCCTGAAAAAATTCAGAAACAATCAAACATAGAAAACCCTATAAGGGTTGCTATGAGTGAGACTCCACTAGAAGGCACCTAACTACTACCACTTTATCCATTTATGTACATTGTTGATTAAAATAAGCTTGTCTTTGGATAATTAGAACATCAGTTTTGACTTACACTCTATATTTCTTTAAAAACAAAACCGTATTTGCTGTTTAAGGAGATTCAAAAAGTCAGAATTAGTTAGGGAAGACTACTTAGGGTGGGAAGTTTAGGCTTTAGTGGTTCATGGATAAATGAGTTCACCACTGTGAACAAAAGGGCCTAGTGATGGGAAACATCTTGGCCCTGGATACTGGGCCACAAAGTGTGGAAAGTTTTATCCAATGTCATACATCTCTTCAGCCATTCAGATGGACATGCACCCTGAAGGCAAGATCAGCAAGAAGCCACTGGTCAGTGGTGCATGACCATATGGTTTATTTCACAATGTTTTCATGGCCTGGAATATCCACTTCCAAAGTCACACCATAATATTACTGTTTTATTTAGGGTGTGGGTATAAACTTCATCTTTAAAGGTGCCACAACAATATACTCTGGTGGAATTTCCCTGAAGACCATTGTAGTACAAATTAGAAGGGATGTTCCATTAGACTTCTGTTTCCTAGCATATGGACTAGCCTTATGTTTCTCATTTTCATAATCGCACTTTCCTTAAGCACCATGTTGAGTGAAATAAAGATTAAATTAATTTAATGTTTTAGTCTCCCATTAGATATGTTAGGTGATAGTAATGTAAACACGAACAAATTAAGGTTCTGTCTTTAAAGAAATGGTGTTCCAGTGAAAAACATTTTAGTTACTCTCCCAAGTAAATACAACATGAAAGACCAAATGTGACCAATGATAATAACTTCATTGAGAAAATAGAAGGAAGCAATCTCACCAAAATGAAAGTAGCACTTTATTCTCTCCACTCAAATTTCATTGTCAACAGGTATATCCATATCTATGATGGTTTATAGCAGGGGTTCCCTAACAAAGTGTGCAAACAATTTTTCTTACAAAAATGTCATTTCACAGATTCTGCAGTTCCAAGAAAACATGTCTCCTTCACATCTCTGTTGTATGTCAGTCAATACATCAGGTGCTTCTACCAACCATCAAATTGTTCTAATTAAGTAAAATGCTTTAGGTATCAATAGTAAAGGAATTTGCCTCTGAATTATGGGTGATTCAAAAAACAAAATAAGACAAAACAGAACAAAAATTTCCCTCTTGTTTTTTCAGTAGAAGCATGTTACACTTTTTCTTAGCCATTTCTTAGCAACTGGTTTAAATGTGACTTAGTTACAAGTATTGCAGAATAGGAATGAGTATAGCGATTTATTCTATAATTCTGTAATTTACAGTAGTGCTAACTTGAATTCTACAGTCTCAATCAGGACCATCAAAAAAGTGATATTCATTTTGAAGAAATGAGAAGACAAGTCAGTAATTAATTCAGTCATCTAGGTTTATTGAAAGCCCATTATTAGTATGATACATGCCAATATTATTGAGGTATTTTATCATTATACAGACACAAGTTGTATCATGAAATATGAAAAATTTCTGCATTAAAGCTTGACACCCACTGTGTTACACATATAGATTTCATTTGACTATGTTATTCTACAAGCAGAATGTGTATGATACCAGTCTCACTTCATAAACAGAGATATTTTTTCTTGTAGCTTTATTTTTTTTTCCCACCATTTTTCATCCTTAGGAACATAGTTTGCCTCTAAACTAGTTCATTTGCTTAAAAGTTGTTATTTCAGAAAGAAAAAAGTGATTTGGCTTTTCTGACCTTGAGGAAACAAAAATCAGCTAAGAGTACAAAGCTGTTCTTGGTTTTATCAGGTTTCATCATCTGTGTATAAAAATGCCAGACCATAAAAATAAAATAAAATGTTTATTTCCATTACAAATTAAAGCTCCTTTCAAATGGTTTCAAAGTACTTGCTCCTTGCCTCATAAAATGTGTATTTTCAACCTTGAAATAGAGAAATCATTTTTTTCTTATTTCTGACAGATAAAGCTACTTTATTTTGCTACAAAAGGTTATACACTATAACAAGTGACAATCATAAACATGTAGAGCAAATGTCCTTGCACTGTCCTACATACATTAAATCTAGTTAAGGATAAAGAAAATAAAACTTCAATAAATCATGTTCTGTTCTTATTGCAGGTGTACTGAAAACAGAAACCACAGGAACTGAAATTATAGGAACATACAACTGAAGAATCTGTAAAGACACTAATTCATTTATCTTACCAAAGTCATAAATAGAAGTGTCTTGAGAATATATAAGTACATAAATTGTCCTCTCTACTAGTTCACCAATTTGTAAAGATATATTAATATACTAACAGTATGATAACAAAATAAGAATATTATTTTTAGTGTGCTAAAATTATTTCAGCATCAAAATTTGTAGCTAAAAGCTATTATTCAGTAAAAACATGGAGTCTTATTTTTGGATAATATTTGTGCTACATTTTATTGTAACAATTTTAAAAATAAATACTTATCCAATACTCTTAAATTACGCAGTTGAAAAGATGCCTTTTTCACATTCCTATACATTGACTTTATGAATAGAATTTTACAACAGATTTAAAATCATTCTCCAGTGTTTCCAAGGACATGGCCTTCCACTCCTGAGGCAATCCCCAAAACAATCAGCCGTTGAAAACCCTATGAGGGTTGCTATGAGTTGGTCAGGATTCGCTGGCATCCAGCAACAATACTGACATAGATTAAAATCATCTCCTGATCTGTTTCCTCACATGGCTTGCCTGGTCATGATTTTTTTTTTGTATTTTTCTCATTGCCATTATAAGTTCATATATGAAATAAGTTGAAAATTAGGAAAATCTTCTCATTCAATGGCTACTAGACATTGTCATTGACAACTCACATATAAACAATTATAATATACCTGCATAGCCATTACTGGTGTCAATAAAACAGTAGTATTGCTTCTAAGTGATTAATAGGGTCATGAGAAATTATTACCAACATAACGAAGGACATCTACAACCTATAGTTGTTAGCTTTATACTATTACACAGAATATTTTTTTCTTACCCATTTTTCTTTACTATTAGATGATCTTGGTGTATTTTGAATAATGATGACTATAATGTTAAAAGTTTAAAAATACAGAGATTAATATAAACCAAATTATATTTTTATGTAATATCACATTATCAGAAATCCCACTGAAAAGTATCCCAGCAAATTCTACAAAGTGGCAAAGGAAATTACAAAGACTTCAACAACTAGGATTATTTAAAAGAAGTAGTGATTTCCTAAAGTCCTAAGACAGTATAATGCTTGAAGAACATGCTAATTAAAATGTTTTATGTCTTGATTATGTAATTTCCTATGTAAGATCTAATATAATTCCTTAATTTTCTGGATAACTTTTTCAGCACATATGCACTGAATACATATAAGCAGCAAGTACTCTATGAAAAAGTTGCATTTTAATGATGTTTCTATGACAATTTGATATTTAGTACAAAGCTCTGTGCATCGACAAAGAAGCACATGCATCTGAAAAGAAGTGCATGTTTTTAATACATATTTCAAAATTCAATGTGTTTAAATGACAGGGAACTAAAAGATAAATTATTTTATTCCACTTTAGAGACTTTGTATATATAGTCTAAATAATTATTAGACAATAGGAAGGAAGGAAAGAAGGCAGTGGAAATTTACTGAAATGTGTTATGGTCAAAATGTGTCTTTTTCAAAATTCAGGTGTTGCCAAGGTAATATTATTAATAGATTGTCCCTTTTAGAGGTGAGGAAGGAGCCTACCCTGTGAATAGAATTAAATGCCTGAAAATGTACCACTGTGGTGTTCAATCCTGTTAGATTCAACTCCAAAAAACAACCAGCCATTGAAAACACTATGAATAATAGAGAAGCATGACAATAATGTTTCATCTGTTGTACATAGCATCACTATGAGTTGGACACCAACTCGATGGTACCTAACAACAACAGCAAGGGCTGTTTCAAATTGTTACAAATAAATTTCTGTGCTCTTCAAAAAATGTATACCTACCTATTCTCTCATATCTTATTATAATAATACAAACTGACTACGACACTGTTGTTTGTTAGGTGCCCTTGAGGTTGGTCTAAATCATAGCAACCCTCGCAGGGTTTTCAATGGCTGATTGTTTCCAGATTGCTTTTTTTTTTTTTTTTTTTTTTTTTTTTTTTTTTTTTTTTTTTTTTTTTTTTTTTTTTTTTTTTTTTTTTTTTTTTTTTTGTGGTGCTAGGGATTGAACCTGTGTCCCCAGATAGTGCAGCAAGGAGGCACTCTATCATCTGAGGTAAACCCTAGCCTGACAAAGACACTAGACAACAGAAATGAACAGCATCTAGTGCATCTAGTTTACCTTTAGAAAGGAACATGAGATTTCCATTTTAACAAAATGAAAAACTAATTGTAGTGAATGCCTGCAGCCGTAGCTCTGTGGCATCCGATCCCATCAGATCTCGGAAGCTAATCAGGGTCCGGCCTGGTTAGTACCTGGATGGGAGACCGCCTGGGAACACCAGAAGCTGTAGGCTTGGGAGAAGGACCTGGCAA
>VMDO01019446.1:7947-39783 GCA_007922755.1 Pedetes capensis | reverse complement strand
GAGTAGTTTATAAATAGAGAGATAATAATTACTTTTACACTAAAAATAATAAGAAATCTAAGATTTCTGAATATGTTTTCTGTAGTAACAGAGCATCACATTGAAAAATATATGACCATTTGGACCACTATTGTTACCTATTTTAAATATTCTGTCTGGCTATCTACTTGAAGCATACATTCACAATAGAAGCAACTTCCAAATCTAATAGAAATGCATGGGATATACCCATTGTTGTTGTTGTTGTTAGGTGCCATCGAGTCGGTATCTGACTCATAGCGACCCTCATAGGGTTTTCAATGGCTGAGTGCTTCAGGATTGTCTTGGGAGTGGATTGCCAGGCCCTTCTCCCATTTTTGCGGTGCTGGGAATTGAACTCGGGGCCTCAGAGACTGCAGCTCAGCACTCTACCCACTGAGCTAAATCCCAGCCTGATATACCCATAGGACTGTTTAAATAATTGAACTCTCTTCCACTAAAACTATCTTATTTGCCACTTGGCCTGAGTTGTACACGCTGTGAAGAAGCCCCTTGGATATAGTCTAGTGCTCCCTAAAGAATCATTTTACTTTCTGTCATAGTAGAGCTAGTTTATAGGACATGAAGGGACACTATCTTTAGAAATATTAAAGAAATAATTGCTCATACACAGATTCTGAGTTTTTCCCTTCTATATATGGTCCATGCTTATACACTGTTATTCTCAACACTGTAATCAAACATCAGAATATTTGTAGCCAGAGGATACAGATGGCCTTATTTTGCAAGAATTTAATGCCAGAAGCAGCACTAGTTAGATGCATCAGCTTCCTGTGTATGGCCTTGATTAAGCATTTCTACATTAGGTGAAGTTCAAATTACCTGCTATGTCTGTAAATGTGGCAGAGTTAGACTGTAATAGTAGTACAGTTATTCTCCACCTTTTCTCTTATTTCTCATACCCAAATGAAGCATTTAATTTCTTATTGGAAAGGAACTTGAGTTTATAAAGGAGTTATCCTGTGCCTGACACTGTGCTTGCCAGAGATGGTCAATCACTGAAGAGTCATTTATTACTACTTTGTACATAAAATTGTATTCATTGATGAAAATATTTGATCTGAATTGAACAAAGGGCAGTAGAAAATATAGTTATGGGTCAAAATAGTATTTCCATTTGTCATTTGTCAATATCTTTCCTTATTTTAGTAAATGTGTGTGTACACACCTGAAAAGGAAGGAAAGGAGAGAATAAGAAAATGTGAGGAAGCACATACTCTCTCAGAATCAAATCTTGATTTAAGGCATAATTTAGTTCTGTTGCCAGGAACCTGAAGAATGATTTTTCTTATGCTTTATTATTTATTTGCCACTAACTTATAAAATAATTATCTAAGATAAAATAAAACCTAAGATTAGGTTTCTTCATCTGATAAGAGAACTGTATTCCTCAAGTACACAAACATCCTTTCAGGTGTGAATTCAAAATTGTGAGAAAAAGAAGCAAATAGAAAAATTAGGCATTCGACTTTTGCAGAGATTTCCAAAAGTTTTTATTTACATATTTCAGACAATATTATGAAACATAATCAGACTAGACAAACTTAGCAAGACAACTTCTGGAATTCAAATGCATACATGTAAAACCTTCCTACCCAACCTTTTAACAAAAGCTGGAGTGCCTCTTATACATCTGAGTTAAATATTTGTTCAGTTTCTTCCCAAACACTTCAGTTAAGAAATTCGTATTTTAGTGAAGTATAAGCATTATGCTGTTGGTGAACTTTAATCCTGCAGGGTTTTTTTTTTTTTTTTTTTCCCACATTGAGTTGAAATCTGCTTCCATGTATCAGTCCTCTTTCCTAATGCTATCTTCTGGAGATAGGCAAAAATCATCACATCTCAAATTATCTGAAACAGTCTAAATTTCTGCTCCTTCTCCTTTAACTACCTCTTCATTACATTGTTGAGATCCAGTGCCATTCTTGTCCTCCTTCTGAATGCATATTCACAGCTAGCTTTTCCACAGTTTGAAAATCTGTCCATGACTACATCATGTTTCTACGAGATGTCTTTGCTCACTCTTTGTCCTTTTTACTTTTAATTTACTCCAAACAACCCTGTGGTCTGGTTTGTCCTTTGTTGTAAATTATATTGAAATATGTTTGTTATGGGGTTATTGATAATCTTCTGGGCACCAAATTCTGAGTATAATACTTAGTCTTTCTATAATAATTGACCTGTGGGCTTGCTGAGGCTCTTTTCTCTTTTAAGGTCCTGAAATTTCTTTCCTCTCCTTTTCCCTTTGCCTCTGCTTCTTTCAGGTTCCTTTGTGAGTTCACCATTTTAAGAATGGTGTTGGTGTTTATCCAGGTAGCATCTGGGAACTTTTCATATATCATACATATTTGGTGAGGGTTTTATACACTATTATGGATTACTATCCATATTATGGTGATTCACCAGTACATATCAGGAATCAGATTTTTCAACTTTTTGAATTTAATTGCTCCACCAACTCCTTAGCTTAGCTCCTCATTGTTTCCTGCCTGTTTTTTCTAAAAGTATCCCCTAACCAGTGTTTGTGGGCAATCTATGTCATCCCTTTGTCTAGAATAAGGTTTCTGAAACAAAAACCAATCATTAACCCAAGTAAAAGATTTCAGTGACTCCCCTTGTCCTATTGAATACTTTTCAAACTCTAGTTATTTAGTGAACAAGAGTCTTCAGGACTCTTCCAGGCTTTCTAATCTCATGTTAAAGTCACTTTCCATCTTAAATCTCTCAACTGTAGTCATAGAAAACTAGCTCCTGTGTTGGAAATAACCTTTCCAACACAGGTGAGAGGTCTTTCTCACCTCTGAACCCTACGTAGCACCTTTTGCCAGAACCTCCTAAACCTCCTATTGTCCTCTCTTCATTTGATTACTTGCTGTGCACCTTAGTCTTCAGCCATAGCACTGTGGTTTCCTCAGATCTCGGAAGCTAAGCAGGGTTGGGCCTGGTTAGTACTTGGATGGGAGACCACCTGGGAACACCAGATACTGCAGACTTGGGAGAAAGACTGGCAACCCACTCCCAAAAATCAATTCGCCATTGAAAACCCTATGAACAGCAGAGGAGCACTGACAATAGTGTTTCGCCTGTTGTACGTAGGGTCGATATGAGTCAGATATGGACTTGACAGCACCTAACAACACAACAACATACACCTTAAGGATGATATTCCATTTACCCTATGGCTCAATCTTCCTTAGAACTGAGTTTAGTTCTCTTTTATGGACTCTTTGAATCCCACACATTGTATGCTTCTTTATCTCAACACTTATGATCATTCATATACACATCTATCTCCCTATCAACCCATGGATTACTTGTAGGACTGGGTATCTTCTTGGGTATATAATCCCAGTACTCTTGAAAATGATTTTGGCTCCTCAGTGTAGGCCATAACATTCATTTATTCACTTAATGAATAATCATTGCATGTCGGTTTGTTATGGTTTGAATAGCTTATCAAAACTCATGTGCTAATTACTTATACCCAATACAAAGTGTTGGAAGGTGGGGCCTTTGGGCCAGTATTTGGGTTATGAAGGCTTCTCCCTCATGAATGGACTAATGTCAATACAAAAAGGGCTCGCAGGAAGAGGCTCATTGTCTTTCATTCTTTTGCCATATGAGGATGCAGTGCTCATTGTCTCTTGCCCTTTCACCATTTTTTCATGTGAGAAATAAGAAGACCCATACCCAATGTTGGTACCTTGGTCTTGGATGCCCCAGTTTTCAGACCTGTGAACAATTAGTTTCTGGGGTTTTATTGTTTGGGGGTTTTTGTTTTGTTTTGTTTTTAATGAATTAGTTTGTTATAGCAGTGCAAAAGAGACTAAGACAGTCTATACCACATGTTACTGAAAACTAAGATGGAAAATGACCAATCCATAAACAACCTCTTTATTTCTGTTAAATGTTATATATTTCATTCCTTATTGCACCACGAAGGATCATTTTAAATCCTCACTTTGATATAAACCATAGTAGCTAGCTTTTTGGTCTGTGTCCTGCGCCTTGTTCTTTAGAACATGCTTTAGTTTACTAGGTACACACTCAGTGCTAACGTTCATCCCCCTTCATCCATGGAGTAACTCTATGAAGTCAGTACTGGTGTTCTCTTCTGACATGTGAGAAAAAGAAACCTAAAGAATTTAAATCTTGGGTTTGTGTCAAAGCAGAGTTTCAAACTCAGAGCCCAAGAGCTTTCCACTAAGCAAATCAAGAGGCTCTTTGTAAAGAATTTAAGACACTGATGATAAATACGGAAGAAGAAAGAGCTGGACTCTGAGCTTCCAGGGCTAGTATCTCCTGCGTGGTAGCACTGCCCATTTATCAGACATTCTTATCAATCTCCCTATTAGACACGCACTCTTCATCCTATCCACAAAGACATGGACGTCCGTAATCCTAGTAATCCCAGTGACTAGAGAAGGTGAGGCAGGAGGATCACAGGTGTGAGGCCAGAGACAGGCTGTGCAACACAAGACCTTGTCTCAAAATAGAAAATAAAAAGGGGCTGGAAATACATTTCAGTTGTAGAGCACTTGCCTAGCATTTGCAAGGAGTACTGCAAAGTAAAAGAAAGAGTGAGAGCACGAGAGCGAGCAAGTGAGTGAGCGAGTGAGAATCTCACTAATGGCTTGTAGAAATCAGTTTCCACCATACCCATTGAACTGCCTTTATTTCATCTACAAATCGAGTGCCCTGTGGTTTGGGGAAGAAAACTACATGACCTGGGGTTCAGTGCTTGCCCAACACCAGGCCTCAAATTTATGACTGACTTGACATTGTTTCCTGTTCTTTCCATTATTATATTCACTAATAACTTACAGCTGCACAAATGCTGAGTGCAATTGCTCTTCAAGTCCTTAAGTATGCTACCTTTGTGGTAGGTAATTCGAAACAAAAACTCTCTTCAAAGATTAGATGGCTCCCATGCATGAAATACAAGAAAGAGATGTGTGAAATCATGCATTACCCAATTTGCAGTTGTACTGCGGTATTAAGTGGATTGAACATCTATATTGAGGCTTCATCTCCAGAAGGAAGGAGTGTCAGTCAACCTCAATGAAGGCTGAAGGGGTAGAACCCATTTGATGGAGCTCAAACTAGAAAGAGGCTGAGCAGAGGCCACTTCTTAGAATTGGGCACCATTAGGTTCCTAGACTAAGTTTTCCACTCGATCCTTGATATTGCAATCCACGGAAACAGTGGGAAGAATACTTTTTAAAAGAAATAGATTATTTACAACATACATTTGACCAGTTTTTTTCCAGGAAGGTTAATGGCTTCTCAATTCACAACAAAACAAAAAATCACACATCTTTTACATAAAACCACCTTTTAATAGTTTTTTAAAACTTAGGTGGACATGACAATACTAACACAATGTCACCTAGTTATTACATTGTAATTATAGAAAAAATGCATTACCACAAGCCTATATTTCAAAAGAAAAAATTAGCATCCATTCTGATAAACCACCTGATATTCAAATCATTTTGAAAAAATGAAAGTGGATCATAGTAGTGTGAATTCTCCTAGGACAAGGCTGCTGAGAAACAGGAGACTAAATTGAACAACTGTGAAAGAAAATGAAATCCCTTTTGGCATTGCCTCTTTTCATGTGACCTTCTCTGTCACTAGTCCAATTTTAGTGTGTCTTGATCAGAAGAGCATAATTGTAGGAGAAATATCAGAATAGGACTTCATTTAGTTAGAGTGATTTCCAGGACATCTTTAAAGAATCTCTGAATTCTCTGTTTAAACCCGATTATCCTGAAGCTCCAGAAAGAACAATAGACCAAAATCTTGTCTAGAGCCTGCAGTACTGAGACCAACAGCCAATGTGTCTGGCACAGTGTGCACTTGTAAAAGCTGATTCATACTATGTGTAGTGTCTTCAAAAGACTATGTTTGGCATGTTAATTATATTCTAAAAATGTAATTACAATAGAAACAAAAAGCTTGTAATGTAATCGTTCTATATTTAATTATTTGAAATAGTATGCGAATATGGGACTTATAGAAAAACACCATTCATGGCCAGGCGTCGTGGCACAAGCCTATAATCTCAGTGACTTGAAAGGCAGAGGCAGGAGGATTGCAAATCTGAGGCCAGAGTCAGCCTGTATAACCTAGCAAGACCCTGTCTCAAGATAAAAAGTGAAAGGGGGAGTTGGAGGGCAGCTCAGTGGTATAGAGTGCTTACAAAGTGTGGTCCTGGATTCAACCAGGGCAAAATTTTAAAATGAAAGAAAAAAAATGTCATTTAAATAAAATTGTTTAAATAAAATGTCATTTAAATAAAATGTCAATTAAATTAAAATTGTGCTGTATTTCAATGACTATTAAGGAAAGATAATTCTTATATTATAACTTGATGTACCTCTTATGGCTCCTTGGAACTTATATGATCATAATTATAAATTTATCAATTTTGTTTTTCATATGAAGTACAACATTTGGTATTATATTACCCAATGGACAATTTGTACTTAAGAACTGTGGTGAGGAGAAGTACTAGAACATAAAATGCTAAACTTTGATTTTAACATTCATAAATAAGTTGGAAATTCAAACTTTATCTTATTTAACCTGATTTCAATGCTGCCCATCATTTAGGTAAGTGACTACTTAGTGAGTGACTGAGTTCTGGTAATTACTGCCCTCCAATCTTCCTTAGCCTGCAGCCTTACCACTGTGGCATCTGATCCTGTCAGATCTTGGAAACTAAGCAGGGTCAGGCCTGGTTAATACTTGGGTGGCAGACGGCCTGGGAACACCAGGTGCTGTAGGTTTGGGCAAAGGACCGGGCAACTCACTCCTAAAACACAATCAGTCATTGAAAACTCTATGAATAGCAGAGAAGTAGTAACAATACTGTTTTGCCTGTTGTATGTAGCGTCCTGGTGTTTAATTTTAAAATAAATTTCCAGTTCTTTGTTCTTGTAGAACATAAAATATCTTCATGTTCAGCTATACACTTTGCTGATTTGGAAGAAGTTACAGCATCGTTTTTCTTACCCAAAGAAAAATTTATAAATAGTCCTGATCAGTGTCCAATGTGTGTTCTTTTTTTAGCTGGTGACTAAACTGTCCTTTAGTATGCATATTTTTAGTGTAAAATCTCCAATGTTTCCTATGAAATAGATTTTTTAAGTGTTTCTACTCCAGATTGAAACACATAACCTTAATTAGAAAAACTTGGTCAATGCTTAAACATATTTACTCATCTATTCAAATATCCCCTCAATCACTACTTATCAAAGACCTACTATGTGTCAGGCACTGTTCAAGTAAGGATGTGTTAAACATCTTCTCTGCCCCAGTAATTGAGATAAACATTCAGAAGCCAAAGTTCAGAAAGTATGGTCTTTGTACTTAGGGAAACCTGAACTTTTATTATAGGAAGTAAAGACAATAATTTAGAAGTCAATTAGGTCAAGGAAAAACTCCAAGACACAGAGTAAGAGTCTTCATCATTGTTGAACTGAATTACTTCTCCTCAATTCTTTGGGCATAGGGTATATTTAACATCTTGGTCATATGGCAACAAGACAGCAGGTGAGAAAATCCAGAAAGAGTTGGAGTAGAGATGGCATAAATTCCTTTCTCTATGAAACTTTTAGTAATTTATCTAGTCATAGATAATCTTCAAATTCACAAAGCCCATGAATCTTGCACCATACATCTGTGTACATATATCTGTCTGTCTACAATCTGTGTGTGGTAGCTTACGGATTTAAAAGCAAGTGTTCCAAGAACTAGGAAGTAGAAGATACAAATCTCTTATGTCCTTTTTAAAATTTATATTGTTAAACACATTTAACATGAGCGCTAACCTTTTAACAAGTGTTGAAGTGCATAGTACAGTATTGTTGAATAAGATACAATGTTTTACAGAAGATCTCTTGAATTTATTCACTCTGATCAACTGAAACTTTATGTCTGTTGTTTAGTAACCCCTCATTTTTCCTCCCCCTAGACCCTGGTAACCACCATTCCACTCTTTGATTCTAGGAATTTGACTATTTTAGATACATCTGTTAGTGGAATCATGCAGGATTTATCTTTCTGTGACTGACTTTTTCACTTAGCATAGCATTCTCAAATTTCATTCATGTTATCACATATTAAATAATTTCTTTCATTTTTAAGGCTGGATATTATATATGCACATACCTACCACATTTTGTTTATCCATCCAACTATTAGGTTGTTTCCACATCTTGAGTATTGTGAATAGCACTGCAATGGACACAAGAGTACTAACCTCTACTTGAGACCCTAATATCAGTTCTTTTGGATAAATGCATAAAAGCGGGATCCAACATTCAAATCTTCACTAGTCAATCCATCTGACTTTATAAAGCTGGTATTTGTGTGAACTTAGTGTGCAAATAGAATATTTTATCATTTTAGAGAGAGCTGGGGTTTCATTCAGTTGGTAGAGTGCTACTTGGCACTCTCTGTGGCCCTGGGTTCCATCCCCAGCACTGCAAAACTGGGAGAAGAACCTGGAAACCCAATCCCAAAACAATCCTGAAAAAATAAACCACTGAGAACTGTATGAGAAGCACTGACATAGTGCCTGGCAAGACACAGTGTTCTAGAGTGTTTCTGTTGTACATAGGGTCACTAGGAGTCAGAGCTGACTTGATGACACCAAACAACAACAAATCATTTTAGAGAGTTAGTTATATTATGTAAAATTGAGCTGAAGACCAATGTGGATTCTAGTTTTATGGATATTTTCACATCTCTTTTCCTTTCTACTTTTGTTAAGTTTAATAATTTTCCCTTAAATTTGATAGCTCTACCCTATGTTCTCTATACTGAAATAAATATACATACATAAATACTTCACACATCTCTATACATACATGTATATATGTATGTGTGTATATATGTACATACATACACACACACATAGTCCTGTGTCAATGACAGAGATGTGTTCTGAGAAGTATATGATTCAGCTTATTTGTCATTGTGTGAACATTACAGAATGTCTGTACACATACCTAGATGATATTCATAGGTCATTCAGTCAACATGGTGTGATCATGAAATATGGTCAACACAGATATTTGAGGCTGCTGCCACTGTAACATGGCATACTGTTTCACAGTAAACATTTATAAGTAGAAAGAATACACTCTAAAATTATTAAAAGTATAGTATAGCAAATACATTAACCAATAATGTAGTTGTTATTATGATATATTATACACTATGTGTAATTGTATTGCTATACTTTTGTATGACTGGGAATGAAGTAGGTTTGTTTATACCAGCAAGCCCACAAAACTGTAAGATGCTACAACATTATGATGGCTACAGTGTTACTGGGCAATAGGAATTTTCAGCTCCATTATAATCTTAAGGGACTCTCATTGTGTATTTGTCTGTCATTGACTAAAATATTATGTGGTGTGTGACTGTATACATGTATGCATGTATATCTCATAAAGAACAGATTGGGCATTCACTTTTTCTTCCACAATATAAGTTTATTCTGGCTATACAATTTTATTTTGCAATTCTACTTTCTACAGCAGATTGTGAAAAATCATAAAAATCCATACACTGGAATTAAAGGAACTTTTTTGATATTCTTTTCCCTGGACACTATGGTCATAATCCCAAACTTTTAGAGTCTAGAAGAGTCTATGCCCTTTGGGTTTTGGTCAGGGAGATGCACGGCAGAAAGCAGTCTCAGTTTTCTGGTGCCAAGTTGGGCCTAAGACTAGGTCTCCTGGCTCAGACTCCCTTCTCAACTTTCAACATAATTATCTGAGAATGAAAACTTCAAAACTGATTTCTTCAAAAACAAAAACAAAAAAAGGCATACTAAGGAAAAAAAGCTTAAAAAATATTCTAACAACTCCCAAACACCAAAAATATTATACGGTCTTAGAAAAACTACAGTTTAACAAAGTTAAACTGTCCATGGAATCTTCAATGTCCATGGGTTTTTCAATGAAAAATGGATTGTTAATGTGAAAAATGAAGGCAATATATTCTTAAACTTTATAATTTTTTTTTGTGTGTGTGTGTGGTTCTGGGGGTTGAACTCAGGGCCTCGCTCTTGCATGCTTTGCAAGTGCTATATGACGGAGCTACACCTCCAGCCCATTTTTCTTTTTACTTTTTGAGACAAGGTTTCTCTAAATTAGGCAGACTGCCTCTGGTCTCCAACTTTCATTCCTCCTGCCTCTGCCTCCTAAGTCACTGGGATTATAGGTGTGCACCACTGCACCTGGCAGCTTTATAATACTTTAAGGAAAATTAGGTTCCTTCTGTTAGGTAGCTGAGCATTTCCTAAGTCATAGTACATGACCTCATAATCATTTTGTCGTCACTTTCAAAGGAGGGCATAGAGTATTTATTCTTTTTAAATTTTTTTCCTTGATGCTTAATGTTTACGACTACATTCCTGGTCAATAACAAGGCAGACTCATAATTAACTTCCAGTTATTATACTTACATAAAGATTAAGATCTCCTCTGACTGATAGGACTGGTTGAGTTCATGATTTTTTCCAATGGGAGAGATACTGTGTGATATTATTTAAACAAATTCTACTTGTATTTTCTGCCTGAATGATGCACCTACTCCTGTACCTCTGAAAAAAAGAACTTAGGGTTCTTTTCACAGATATATCTTCTTTTTGATATCCTGAAACAGTTTCTAATAGCATTTCTCAGCACAGCCAATATCTTTCATAAATACTATTTTATTAACTGGAGGATTTCTCTACCTCCTTAGAAGTTTCAGGAATATATTTTTCTCTGTCTTTTTCTTTTCTTTCACAGAATAGATTCAAATTGCAGGAATAGAAGAGAATTCTGAATTTTAAGGTCAATATTTCCAAAATATTTTTATTCAGCTAAGTAAATTGGAGTATCAACTAAAAATGGCCCTTGTTTTATGACATGAAAAATAACAGCAAAAATATTTTAATTCATATTACTTTATAATTTTGAAAAACTTTATTAAATATAATTCTGATTGATTTTTGCAGTCTCTTGATAGTATTTGTGTTGATACCCCTATTTTATTGATGAGAAAACTAAGCCCCTCAGTGTCCTTGTATATGATAAATGACAAACCATGCCTAGAAATCATGGTAACTCTTAAGCCAGTGATACTATAATTATTTTGATGTGATACTGATTTTGTTTATAAAAAAATTACAATGACAACTGTAAACTTAGACAAGAAATTAGAATAAAGGAAAATTAGGAATGGTATTTTAAGCCATCACATAAAATACTAAACAAAGGCAAAAATCTAGAATTTGTCATGTATATAATATTCAATTAAAAATTAAAAATAAAAATAATTTTTAAAAACTAGCATTCATAGCTTCATTCTGTATAACTTTAATAGGAAAGTTGAAATATTCTACCAATTCCATTTTAGGAAGGAAATCAAATTATTAGCTTGGATTTGGAAGAAATATATTTAAAAGCCCTAAGAATGGCTAGCAAAGTATAAAAATAATAACACCTTTTATAAAAAAGAGTTTAGGGAAAAAGAGCTTTATACTTGAGAAACTTCAGTTGAGAGATTATTTTGTATATGAGTTTACATAATTTTAGGAGAAATTAGCTATACCAAAATCCATGAGTCTCTCTATGCTCAGTGTTCCTGGGATCCTGCCTTTAAGAATAGAGAAGGCAAAAAGAAAGGATAAAGGCAACAGGAAGAGGGAGAGAAAGAAATCAAATCTGTGGAAAGCGAACAGTTCCAAGTGCACCTCAGTGAGCCAAACAGAGCATTCAGTACAGTATATTAACATGAGCTTGAATAATTCAAATTTTCAAACCACAGGAAGATGCTTTCCAGTGGGAGGAAAGTCACCATAATTAAAGCTTCCCTGGCACATGGAGGCAGCTGTATCCTCTGACAGACCAAGAAAATTGGACATGGCTTAATAGCCTAGAGAGTAGGGATGTTGAGGTATAGCATTGTTTGAGAAGTGTTAGGTTTATTTTGGTGCTCTCCAATTATAGAGCCAATTCTCTGGGTACCAGCTTCTTTTACATATTAATGGCCTAACCCTTGGCATATGGCAAGAATGCAGGATTCAGCTCTGAGACTGCTTGGAAATGGAGTCATGAGTTCTAAGTGTGAAAATGTCAATGGCTGGCTGCACATGACAGTTTTTGAGAGATAGCCTTCAAAATAAACAAGAAGATGGGATTTTTATGTATCAGTGTGGAACTCATTGTATAAAGAATTGTTTTGTCAAATAATATCTCTGCATATGAAATTTACAGGTATCAAATATGTGTGTACGTATATATATATTACATATATGGGCACACACATACATACACATACAGTTTTTTGTTTGTCTTGTTGTGTTTTGTTTTGTTACATTTTGTTTAGAAACAATATCTCACTGTCTAGCCTAGATGGGCTTCAAACTCATGATCATCCTTTCTCAGCCTCCAGAGTCACTGGGATTACAGTCATGAGCCACAGTGCCTGGCTGTAACATAAGTTTTTAAAATTAAAATTATTTTGCATGTCATATCAAATCTAAACTCTTACCTCAACTCTTTCCTTTAAAGTGTTCAAACACTTCATTTTAATTTATCCAAAAGCCATGATTCATCAGCACCTTGCTTTTTTGTAAGAGGTGTTTCTTTTTCCCCTCCACTGCATTTCCTATTTGTGATTTCCTGTGATCTCCTAAAGTCTTCAGTAAGAATGCTAATTGTCATGCTATGTGACATAAGCAATTCAGTGTTTTCCTGGAGGTCTTACTAAACCGAGAGAAGCTACTGTGGTGCCCTTTAGGGACTTCACACCATGCCAGGGCTAAGGAAGGTGGAAGAAAGAGGGTAGCAGCAGCACTTTCTACTTGCATTTTTTCTTCTTAACGGCAGAGTTAAAAGCTTACCTCTCTTCCAGTTTGCTTTCCCACTCCCTGGCTGTAGCTAACACCAGTACAGTGGTGAGCCATTTTCTAAGTGGCCACAGGAGATTGCAGAATAGAAATGAAAAGCAAGGTACCTGATATTTACTTCTCCAGGGAGAAAAGAAGTTTATTTTTGTCAAGCTATTTAAAAGCTGACCAGAAAGCTTTTGTGGTCTTTCAAAGGAACTCTTCATTACTTTTAGGACAATTTTTGAAACTTTCATGATAAAACTGTGCTATACAGGACTGACATTTCAAGAAATAAATCTAGCATTGTAGGACTATACCGACACACTTTGGAAGGTGTAATGTGTTTTTAATCAATTATTTATTTATTTTTGGTGGTAGCCCTAATCAATTATTTTAATAAAGAGATCATACTACATATTACTGTGTAAATTACACATACCTGTAATCCCAGCGACTTGGGAGGTGGAAGCAGGAAGATTGTAAGTTCAAGACCTGAGGCAGTCTGCATAGTTTAGCAAGACCCTGTCTCAAAAAGTTAAAAAAAAAAAAAAAAAAGGAGGGGGGCTGTTGGTGCAGCTCAGTGGTACAGAACTTGCAAAGCCTGCAAGCATGAGGCCTGGATGGAGGCCCTCAGTTCAAGGGAGCTCTGAAACAAAGGTAGATGCTATTTGGGGAAATGGTCTACCATGCCATAGAATATATTTTCCAATTCTGAATTCTGAAATTAAATAATATGTAAATCCCTATTTTCAGGCAGAAAATTTACTTCTCATAAGAACTTTGCCAAGCTTGTAAGATTACTCTTATTTAAAGGAGGAGACATCCCTGGCATCAATGGGCACCACAAACTTATTAACCCAAAACCCACCTAGGCAGACGCATTGTTGTTCTAATGACGATTCAAGGTTTTGTGATGTTATTACTTATCAGTTTTTATAATTACTAAGTCTAAAGCTGAAAAGGCCTGCTTCGGTTTTAGTGCTGAATTGTGAAAAAGCAGGTCAGATTATCTTCAAAGGCATACAAATTGAAATCGGATCTCTGAAGGCTCATTTCAGAAGGAATGGGAAGGAGTACAATATTTAGAGCCTTCAAAAATGTCATACTTCCAGCCCGGCGCGGTGGCGCACGCCTGTAATCCTCGCGGCTCGGGGGGTGGAGGCAGGAGCATCGTTAAATTCGAGACGGAGACCCTGTCTCAAAAAGTAAAAAAAAAAAAAAAAAAAAAAAAAAGGTCTGGGGGGTGCAACTCAGTGACCCAGCACTTGCAAAGCAGGCAGGCGCGAGGCCCTGGGCCCAGTACTGCAAAAAAAAGTCATACTTGTGAATTTTTTTGTAAATAATTGTACTTAAATAAACTTCTGATATACCACTGACTGTATCGAAGGCAGGAAAATATAATCAGAAATAATTTAGTATTTCAACCTTCAGGAGATTAAAAATCGACTATGCAACTAGAATAGGTCTGATTCTAAGACATTTTTCTAATTGGATTTGGATAACACCTCTTGGCTCTGATTCTCCTTCCCATTCACATGTCTAGGTCCTCTTCCCTCTGCCTGGTGACAAAGAAACTACCTCCTGAATCCTAGCCTGGGGCCAATCCCTCATCTTCTCAGTGAAAGGCTCTGTAATGCCAGCCCAGATTCTCTAGTCAGGCTCAGCTCACCATGCCCCTGGTAGACTTTCTGTGAACTTTTGGTTGCTAAATGCTGACAGACTGTATTAGCACCTCTATCCTGAAGTATTGTATCCCACTTAGCTCAAGAACACATGAGGAATCTTGAACCTGGCCCTTCCAAAGGTGGCCTGTTTGTATTGCTTCATCTTTCCACACAGTAACTCTGGACACCTTTCCTCTTCCCACATTCCTTGTATTTTCTTTCCCTTTATTTGAAATATGTTTTTAAAACATTCTACCTCTCTTTTCCTCTCTCCCTGTCTCCTATCGTCTCCTCCCTCCTCATTCCTCCCCCCTCCACACACACACACACACACACACACACACACACACACACACACACACCCCTATCCTAGAAAAATCCCAGTCTCAATGAGCACTTCTCTGGGCGCCCCTCCCAGGCTGGTTTGTCTTCCCTTCCAAAACAATTGCCAAGTTCCCTTACCTTGCTTTTCTGCCTTGCTCCTTCCTATCATTCTGTATTTAAATTGCCTGTCCTTCCTGTTTCATGGGGAAATTCTTCCTTCCTGAGGTCAAGGACTAGGATCCACCATTGTGATCTTATCACCTGTCATAGTGACTCTGCATAGTAATTTCTCAGTAAATAATTGTTGACTGAAGGAGCAAACTGGATCGGTTTACCCAAATTCTCCCAACTTCTGGAAGGAAACCCTCTCCCTCTCATGAGGTCTGCCAGTGATGTGCCTTATTTCTAGTACTTCTGTCCTGCCCTGTCCCTAAACCCTGTCATACTGAACCACATTTCAACCATAATGATTAGTTTTTCAGAAAGCAATGAAATGAGGACAGCCTTCAGGAGCTAATAGAAATGTGGAAGCTGTCCAGAAAAAAGAACACCCTTATTTGGTGTTTTCATCATTTATATCTCACTGCAATTGCAATAAAAATCTAGGACAGCTTTGTTATATACCATCAGTGCATAGTCTACATTTAGAAACTTGTATAGCACAAAAAGCATAGATTCTATCTATTTTCCCCTAAATCCAAAGAACAGGTTATAGTTAATGTTGAAATTATGCTTCAGTTGCAGAACCCCATAGTGCAATTTGCTGCTCTTTATTCTTATTATGCCAGGTTAAAACAAGCATGAATGATAGCGCACTTTCTGAAGTAGCACTTGCACATTTTAGTATCATTGCATATATATTTTTGCTTTCAATTGTGCAGACAGAAATACATTCTTACTTTCAATTCAATGCAGATAAACACATAAGTACACGTATCTAAATACTGATTTGGATACTGATTTTTCTTGTAAGGAAATATGGACTTGTAATAATCTCAAAGTTTTGGCATTTTTAAGTAGCTCCAGATTTTTTTGTGTAATAATCGACTACAGAGAGATTATATCTTGTCATTAAAATTTGTCTGGTATTGATTGTTGTTAGATGCCGATGAGCCATGCCTGACTTGTAGCAACCCTTATAGGGTTTTCAATGGCTGACTCTTTCAGGATTGCCACATCCTTCTCCCATGTTTGTGGTGCTGGGAATCAAATTGGGGACCTCAGAGAGGTGCTCTACCAACTGAGCTAAATCCCAGCCCCCTTGTATTGATTAGTAATCTTATAGAGCACTGCCTATTTACCTATGTGTAATTGATGCAGTAAAGTAGAAATGAACCTGATAATGGTTGATTCTTTCCTGAGGCTTTTTCCCGAATGGCTACTTACTGATAAACTGATCTTGTTAAGCTGCATTCTGTTATTTGCTGTAGAGAACACATTTCCATCTGGTTTTCAAAAGGAATCCTTTGAGATATGCATGTGTGCATGAAATTTTATGCTCAGAAAGAATGTTTCTCTAGCCTTCGTCTTTTTTAATGTAAATTCAAAGTTTCCTATCAGTCCTTGTCTGTTTAATCTCTATCTCAACTGTGTGCTCTCTTCTACCCTTCCTGCCATCAGCCTTCATCTTTCTCCTGGAAATTGGTATGCAGTAATCTGAACACAGCTGACCAACAATTAAAACCTTGGAGATTTGTTATAAGATTTGTCCCTCGCTTTACTAAGTTTTTTTGAGAATGCTGAAATATTGGTTTTTATATGAACATTAAAAGGCCTCACATTACTCCCAAAATTCTAAATTCTGCTCCACTCCTATTTTGTTTTATTGCATTTTAATATTTGAGAGTAATTTTTCTGTTCTTTTTGATTCAAATCTTGGAAGACTATTAAATTTGCAAGAAAATTATACAGAAAATGTAACCTCCAAGACAGAAATTAGTAATAATGACAAGAAAAAGAATAATGCCTTAAATTGACTATATTCAAATTCAAGAAGAAGAAGAATTGAACAGCAAGGATTTCTATTGATTTTGACGTATTTTTTATTACAGCATGGTGTTCATTTATGGAGCTATATAAATCTCATAGGAATAATTGAAGAGCACGTGTAAACCTGCTCCTTTGCCCCTTTTGGGTCTCCTCCCTTATGACTTAACCCAAATGTCGAAGCAGCTGTCAGTCATGGGTGGCTGTATTTAATCATCTATTGTTTCTCCCATTAACCTGCCTGCCTCAAATCCCATCCCAGGTGGTTTCACCAAAGGTAAGAAATGAAAGGCATGATGCTCTCATCAATGATAATTAGGGTGACCTTTTCATGTTTGGGGAATTTTTAAATATATTTTAAAAACAACAGAGTGAAAAAAAATATGGTGATCTTTTTGTTCCTTTGTAATTACAGCTATAACCTAGACTTGGTAACCTTAAATGAGAACACTTTTGCCCAAGAAGAGCTGTAAGAATAAACCTCTAGACCTAACCTTTTTAAATATCCTTGAATAATATCTGCATATGGCTTTTCCTGAAGTCAATGAAATTTCCACATGTGTACTCAAGCATGGAGCAGTTTAGAATGAATTCCCTTATCAGAACTGATCCCCGCTTTCCTTCACCTATGAAATGTTTTGTGCAACAAACATCATAGCCCAGAAATGTATCTATTTCTTCAGCAGATAGAAATGATAAAATTGCAACACCTAAAAGGAAAAGGGGGAAAAAATTCCCAAGATTTACATTTATATAAACAGTTTTATTTTGTTATAATAACTATTTGAAAAATTGCTGTTTTATTTATTTCTTATGTAAAGCAATTTATTTCTTATGTATAAAAGTAAAAGAAATATAATTCATTTTTTTCACTTTTTCTATGCCTACATATTATGTATCCACCATTATAGTCAATACCCCATTGATACTATAAGCCAGGAGAGCCACCCTTGAATTTAGCCACCCTTAGTGAATTTAGCAAAGAATTAAATCAAGAATTAGAAAAAATCTTTAATAAAATGTCATCCTTATTAGGTGTAGAAGTGAATCTGCAAATATTTGAGGCTTAAAGTTGAAACACTATGAATCTTGTGGATTTCTTTATGTCTTTCTGTTTGATCCTAAAACTAAACAAATAAAACCCAAAACACCCTGCCTATAGGTTTTCCATTGATGTAAAGGAAAATCAAGCTGGGCAAAGGGTAAAACTAAAGGTCAAATCTATGTTCATTTTTCATATGCACCTTTCCCCTCATATTGCAGCTTCTGTAAGTGGAGAGCTGCTATAAAGCAGCCAGAGGATCATAATATTTTTCAACAATATCTAAACGAACCCCATGCTGAACATCATCCCATTTCATTATTTCCTTACATAAATCGGACATAGGAAGGAACAAAGACTTGATCCAGGGTGACCAAGGAGGTATAAATGTGTGTACTTGGAAAACAGGCCTATTTGAACCCATTAGACCTCAATCTTAGCTGTAGAAATTGTTCTATATTTTATGAAATATGAGAGAAGAATATGAAATATAAGAGAAGAAACTTGAAAATGCAGTGCCGACTCATTTAATGTACTTTACCTAGGAACTTTCACCAAAATCTGACTTTTTTTTTTTTCTTTCCACTCCCACAGCTTTTGGAGACTTAGTTGTCTGTCACAGATCTTGGGTTAATTACCTAAATGGAATGTGTACTGATACAAAGCGTTCATTTTGCTCTTTGATAAAAGCATGAGTTATGTGTTGATTTTGATGATATTGAATACCATTCCAATATTTAAATGTTAATTTATTCAAACAATAAATGCTTATAGAATACTCTGTGAGTATGGCAATATGAAGTATTATAAGCACATTCCCAGCAAAGCATTAATTTTTAACATGTCTTTAAAACATTGCACTGTGGAATGACCATGGAAATAAAGATCCAGTAGAATCATGGTTCTAGTACCATCACTTTTGAAATGGGTAGTCTTGAGACGTGACTTAATTTCTCTCTTCTTTGGCTTTATAAAATGACAGGATATAATGGAGAGCCTCTAATCACCCGCCTTTGCCTTCTATATTTGCCACCTTTTCTTCCATTTTGCCTATCTCCTCATGGATTTTGACTAGATGATAAACTGTTCTCAGAAAATACTTTTCAGATGAATTGGACTTGTCATCAATGACCTCCAACAAGCAACATGAAAATAGGGACGAATCTAACCTGAGTTTCCATTAAAATTGAAAACTGGTGCCTCAATAAAAACACCAAGGACTTACCATATCACAAACATCAGCAAACTGTAGCCTTGGGGCCAAAGACTTGAGACCAGTTATTTTTATAACCTAGGACTGAAAATGTATTTTATACATTTAAGTGGCTGGAAAAAAGTCAAAAGGAAGCCAGGTGCCATGGTGAATGTCTGTAATCCCTACAACTTGGGAGGCTGAGCCAAGAGGAACTGAAGGTCAGAGGCAGCCTGTGCAATTTAGCGAGAACTTGTCTCAAAATTAAAAATAAATAAATAAATAAATAAATAGATATAGATAGATGATAAATAGATAGGTATGGAGCTGGGAGTGCAATGTGAAATTCAGATTTCAGTATTCATAAATACATTTTTATTAGAACACAGCCACCATTGTTTATGTGTTGTGTATGGCTACTTTCATGCTATAATGGCAAGGCTGGATAACTGCTACAGTGTCCAAATGGGAAAAAAGTTGCTATCTTGACTTTTATAGAAAAAATTATTGATCCCCATGCTAGAAAATTCATTGAAATTACTCCCTTGCTTATAACCTCCACAGCAATTGTCTGTGCCAGGCCTTTTCCCATAAAGCCCCACAGTACTAGAGAAAGATACACCACCATGCTAACCTTTCAATTTAAGATATCTAACCTCAAAGGATCTTCAGTGCTTCCCAGAAGCTACCCATTTCCCTACTCAATTATCACTCTCTCTTCTCAGATCTCCACATATCCTCCCTACTGCTTATTATTTCAGTTGATCTCCTTGCTTCTTATGTCATTAAAAATGAAAGCAATCAGAATAGAAGTTCCAGAATCCACCAACAAAGCCACTGGCTCCAAGTCTTCATTCCCACATTTTCTGTCTTCCCTTCATTACTCAGGATGATCCACCCATGCTCCTGTCCAGGGCCACCATGTGGTCACTAGACCCAATTGCTACATACTTGCTCACGAGAACTACACCTATTCTCCTCTCTTTATCCTGCACTCTCAAAATGTGCTTCTTTACAAGATAATTCCATTTTTCTTGAAACACTTTTGGTGTACACTTGGCTTTTAGGAGACAATCTTCTTTTAGTTTTCTGTCTCCTGTACCAGCTACTCTTTCTCATTATTTTGAGTACTCCTCATGTCCCTCACCACTTAATTTGGAGGGTCAATAAAGTTCTAACACTGGATCTTGTCTCTTTCCTATTTGTTTTTTGATGATTTAGTCCAGTATTGTAGCTTTAAATACATTAGTAGACTGATAATTTTCACCTGGACCTCACCTCGGAGCCCCAGCCTCATATACAACAGATTATACTACTTAGATCTAGTAGGCACCTCAGGTTTAAAGACTAAAACTAATTCCAATTTCCCAGTTAATTCTCTTCAAGCACTTTTTTGCCACTCAGTAGACAGCAATGATATTCTTCCAATTGCTCAAGACAGAATGTCGTTTTCCTCATACTCCACATCTAATCTATCAGGATTAACTGTTGGTTCCATCTTCAAAATACCTCTGACCACATCCTACTGCCTTTGCCATTTATTATTCTGTTCTTGCTACATTAATCTCTCAATAGAATTATTTCACTATCTTTCTGTTTCCTTTCCTCTTTGCTCCCTTAGGGTTTTCAACACAGCATCCAGAATGATCTTTTAAAAACTTAAATTTAATCATGTCATCCCTCAAAATCTTCTAATAACTGACCATTATGCTCAGAATAAAAATTACATCCTTGCTTGGGTCTGCAAGCTTTCTCTCCCTGCCTGCTCTCCTGTGTCTCAGAATGCATCTTCTATTCTTAGTTCATTACAATCCAGTCACACACTAACCATCTTGTAAGTCCTCAAATTCATTTGACGTTTTTACACTTTAAGGTCTATATATTTGCTGTTTCCTGGAATGTTTTTCCCTCTGATATCTGCCTGCCTTGCTCCATCATCTCATTAATCAAATGTCATTTCAGTAAATATACTTGCCTACACATGCAGAAAGATAGGAGAGACTTTAGAGAAGAAGTCTCCAAGGTCTCTATGGGAATCCTCTATTAATCAGCTATCACTGCTGTTGTAGAAAAACCAAACCAAACAAACGTGAACAGAAAGGTTTTCTGGAAACTCAGTTAGTAGATCAACCCACAATGGCAGTAGGGCAGGTATGGCAGTGGCAGAAGGCAGGACCCACAGCAAGCAACCTTACATCTTTCTGAGCGGGAAGCAGAGAGAGTGCAGAACCACAGGTCCAGCATATAAAACCTCTAAAGGCCCTCTACCAGTGATTCATTTCCTCCTACCAAGACTCACTTCCTAAAGTTCCACAACCTTCCAAGACAGCGACACCAGCTGGGGACTGAATGTTAAAGCACATGATCTTAGGGGAACACATTATATTCAAATAATGACAAGTCCACATGCATCTTGCTAAGGAATGGCCTTGGGGAGAATGCCCTGAGGTCAAGTAGTAAATGAGGCAAGATTATATCATGTGGTTGAGAATTGAACAGCAGTGTTGGAAAACTTTGATATTCCTTCCTAGCCAGATCAGTGCCTTCTTTGCAGCTTGTGAGTACTGTCAACATTTGATCCCATATTAGAAGGGAATGCCTTCAATTTAGGGTCATGTTCATCTGCAAAGCTTAAAAAGAGGTCTGACAAGATGCTCAGGGAGATAAAGTTTCAAAGTTATGTCTTCTCTAGTAAGAGAGGATTGAGAAACACCTGTGAGCTTTCAATACCTCTGCCTTACACAATGTCAAGGTGATCATTCATAATTAACTGCCTACTAAAGTCAACACTCTTCGTAGGAGAGTATCTTCATATCCATTCCAGAACATATATCATCCACTAAATCCAGTATTAGGTCCAAAATTAATCCACATGGAAAGAAATAGGAAAATGTGGCTCAGTGGTGAAAAAATAAAAAGGAGAACCAATAGAAACAGACAGCTAGATGATGCATTTATAGGATCTGATAGAATTTAAGGAAACTGTGATAAATATTTCACATTATTAAAGAAAAATATGTTCAAAGAAGTGTAGCATCAGAATATGGTTGATTCAGTGGCTCAACAATGTCACCAGTTATTCATTAAACACACTGCCATTTTTCTGTTTGTTTGATATGTGAGCTACATAGGTATAGGCTTCTAGGAAAGATGGAAGATTTGAGAGAAAGAAGGAGGACTTAATGGAGCAAAGTTCTTCTTCAGGCAGGTGAGAATCACATGGAATGTGCAAAGTGCATGATTCATTTTCTTCAGAAGAAGAAGAGAGGATTTTTCCTCTCAAGTAGGAGAGATGAAGAAAATGAATAAAGGTTCATCATAAGTATTAAGCTTAAGGCAGAAAGATTAGTTGAAATCCCTTATTAGATGTACTTTATCATATAGGAGGCAAGGTTATTTGCAGATAAGTATAGGTCAAAATTTAATGCAACTAGAAAAATATTAGAATGCAACTATAGGAGAAGTCCTAATGAGTCATTAGTAAGT
This sequence comes from Pedetes capensis, assembly GCA_007922755.1. Lineage (NCBI taxonomy): Eukaryota > Metazoa > Chordata > Mammalia > Rodentia > Pedetidae > Pedetes > Pedetes capensis. The sequence continues at coordinate 17,149 of VMDO01019446.1, read as the reverse complement.
AAACTACAGTTTTGCTTTATTTTGCAGTCATAATTGTCATGTTAATTATAAAAGGCATATCTGCTAAAGTTAAGCCTTCGCCCAAACTGGATTAAATACATTCATAACTTAGATTAGATTATCTACTAATCCAGGGCTGTTTGTATGTTTAAGAGCTACTTTATTTCTCATCGATAGCTCTTTACCAGTTCATCAATTCACTTATTCTAGTATAATCTGTTTATTTTGCTTTAGAAGCTCCAAAAATTATACATGGGAAACAGGAAATGGCAAAGACTAGTAAGAATGGGGAGGAAAATTCAGGGAGCAGGCATGATGAGATGAAAGAACTTGGTCTCTCTGGTCAATTTAGAACCAACATAGAACTGAGGAGGATAAATAAGTAAAATCAAATAGGAGCCAAATGTTAATTATGGTAAAGAAGAACTCTGTAATAATTAGATCTGCCTAAGTGGACTTTCTCATATCATTACCTAACAGAGATATTTAAGCAACAGGTAGATATCCTGCGTTTGTGATGCCTTGGAGGGAAATTTTTATCATTAATGGTATTGAGTAGCTGTCTCTAAGATCCTCATTTGATTTCAAGATTCTATGATAAACTCTTATAATAAGTCTTGGAGAATTTTCTTCATACATGTAGAATTTCAAAATATATTGATTTGTAATCTATACTTTATGATCATTGTTAATTCTTTACAAATTTCATGGCAATCTAGCTTTCATACTGCTGATGTGGCTCTTTTTTTTCTACAGTGAGCCCAAACTTCTTAAGTTCATGTCAAAGGATAAAAGTGTTATAATCGAATCATATGCTTAAATTTTTAGAGCTGGAGCAAGCTCTAAAATGTCACACAAATTTCAATATATTGAAGGAACTAAAACTAAGGCCCAGAGAGGCTGAGCTCCCAAGTTCCCTCTGCTTAGGACTTCTTGGTCCCTATTCCAGAGTTGTCTCTATCAGACATGCTGCCGCCTGCCCACTTAAATGAAGACTCCTGTAATGTTATTTAATTTTAAATATGTAATTTATTTTTAGTATTTAAAGAGCATATCCAATGTCAAGGAACATGTGTCAAATTTTACTCAAATAAAATTTTATAATGCAATCTAAAAATATGATTTGGTTTAGCACTTCCCTCCTGTACAAGATTGAAAGGACTAAAAATTTTAAAACAAGTTTTTCTCCTTGAAAAAAAGAAGTTTCTTTTTGCATTTTCACTGAAATGAAAATCAATAGAATCATAATGCTTTCAAATAATGGTGTGGATGCACTGTTTTCATTTGCAAGAGACTAATTAAATTAATGATTTTACCATTATGACTTGGCTAATATTAGTGAAATTGGCAGAGTATGACTCATTAAACTGCATTTGAGAAGGGAATCTTCTTTTTATCTGGTTTACTGATTTAGAATGAAAGAATTCTCAGCATCATTTCAACTTTTCCGGACATTATCCACAGACTTCTCCGGTGCCAGACGGCTATGGGGCCACCACAGCTAATCTGATTAGATCTCAAAAGCTAAATTGTATCTGGTCATGCTAGATCAATTCTAGAACTGGAAGGGTTGATTTGAACATGAGCTAAATGTTTCTCTTCTTCCATTGACTGATCATGGAGGCACAGATGATGACCAAAAGTGACTGATCGATGGGTAAATATTAAATCCATTATCAAGACAGTTAAGGGTTATATGACAATGTGTTAGTCACTCTAGCCCTCTGGGTCTTGGTTTTGTCAACTATGAACTGAAGGGATTAAACTCTATGATCTCCAAGGATCTTCCAGTCTAAAGTTATATTAATGAATCTACAATAACCCCTGGGGTATGTTGATAACCAGAAATTATATGGGCAGCTGCCAAAAAGCACACATAGCTAAATGGATTTTTGTATATTTCATTATTATTTAATCTCCTTCCTCTTTCTAAGGTTTCCACCTTTGCTCCAATCAGTGGAGAAAATTGAGCATGTTGGGAATAAGCTCAGGATGCCATATGGTGGAAACTAAAGAGGAAAATGCTGTTACTTTCTAGATGCACTAAGTGCAATGGTTCTTTTATGAATTAATCCTTTGAGAATGTGTTGAAAATCAAAAACTGTCCCTTCACAGAAAATCGTACAACCATTGAAATTTCATTTTATTTTCAGAGATATTATGAACTTCTCTAGAACTACCTGTGTCCCTCTTTAAATATTGCTAATTTGATGGGTGGTATTATATATAGTATTGTACATAACAATCAACCATTGAAAACCCTATGAAGGTCACTATTAGTCGAGCCCTACTTAATATCACCTAACAACAACAACAACAACAACAACATTATATATAGTAGGCTTTTCATAATGGAACCATGATGTAATAGAAGGAATATGAGCTCTAAAGACAGCCCCTCAAGCTTTATTACATAGAGCTGTGAAATATGATGTAAGATAGTTAACCAGTATGAGTTTATTTTCTCTTAAAATAGGAAGATAACTCCTTCATAGGTCTGTGTGGTTGTGTAAGATAAAATGCATACATATCTAAGCCCCTGCTTGACATAAATAGCATTCAACAAATCTCTTTCCTATTTCCTTAAAAAAATGTGACTAGTTTTATACTTTAGGCAAAGTTTGGAAAAACACCTAATGAAATTTCAGAATCATAAAGTGTTGTGGTGAAACACACCAATCTAATTGTTGTTGCTAGGTGTGGTTGAGTTGGATCCAACTCATAGTGACCCTACATACAAAAGAACGAAACACTCCCTGACACTGTGCAATGCCTGGCACAGTTTTTCTGCTATTTATAGGGTTTTCAATGGCTAATTTTGGGGGCATTGTTTTTGGGAGTGGGATGCCAGGTCCTTCTCCCCTTTTTGTGGTGCTAAGGATCGAACCCAGGGCCTCAGAAAATGCAGAGCAGCACTCTACCAACTGAGCTACACCCCAGCCCACCAGTCTAATAGCCTGTAAAATTCTTAATTTTTACCCTGTAATATCTGCAACTAGGATATTATAAAGCTGTCCTGTGAAAGCTGGGCATGATGGCACATGCCTGTATCCCAGGGACTCAAGAGGAAGAGGCATGAGGATCGCAAGTTCAAGACCAGAAGCAGTCTGCATGATTTAGCGAGACCCTGTCCCAAGAAGTAAAAAAAAAAAAAATGCTCTAGGGGTGCAGCTCAGTGGTACAGCACTAGCAAGCCATGCAAGCATAAGGCCATGGGTCAGGCCCATCCCAGTGCCGGAAAAAAAAAAAAAAAAGCTGGCCTGTCATCTGGGCAGCATCTTCAGAATCCTGGTCAATTCTGTTCCCCCATATGGTCTCCATCTTGACAAAGAAGGATCCCAAGCATCAGCATTCTCTTTCTTTCTCATCAATACTCATCTTCCTCTCAATGCCTTGCTCTATGCTCAACTCTCCTCAACTACTTTGAGTTAAAATGTTAACAATAATAAAACCCGCCTTACTATATGTCCTGGGCTGGGATTTAGCTCAGTTGGTAGAGTATTACTCTATTCTCTCTGATGCTCTGGGATAGATCCTTAGCACCACAAAAATGGGAGAAGGACCTAGAAGCCGGCAGCCTGCTCCTAAAATAATCCCAAACAATCAGCAACTAAAAACTCTATGAAGCAGCAGTCAAGAAATCAAAAGACATATTGCTTTGGGAAAAACTATTGCAAAAGAAATCTTTAAAGTTTTGAAAAGTGAAGATGTCACATTGAAGATGAAAGTGTGCCTGACTCATCCCATTGTATTTTCAGTTGCACCATATGGTTGTGAGAGCTTGACATTGAATAAGGGAGACAGGAGAAGAACTGCTGCTTTTGAATTATGGCTGTAGAGATGAATATTGAATACCATGGACTGCGAAAAGAACCAACAGATCTGTCCTAAAAGTGTAACTGTGGGTGTTTATTGTAGAACCAATTAAAGCAAAGGCTTAGACAGCCTCAATCTTTTCTGTTTATCAGGAAGTTACATACTGACCCAGTTGTAAGGATTTTTGTGTTCTTGATGTTCAGATGCAATCCATACTGAAGGCTGTGTTCTTTGATCATCATCAGTAAATGTTTCAAATCCTCTTCAGCAAAGTTGTGTCGTTTACATAACACAGGTTGTTAATGAATCTCCCACCAATCTTGATGTTACCTTCTTCATAAAGTCTACCTTCTCAGATTATTTGCTCAGCATAGAAATTGAAGAAGTACAGTGCAAGGATATAGCCTTGATGGACACCTTTCTTGACTTTAAACCAGGCAGTGTTTCCTTGTTCTGTTCAAACAACTGCTTTCTGGTCCATGTACAGATTACTCATGAGTGCAATTAAGTACTCTGGTATTCCCATTCTTCACAATGTTATCTATAATTTGTTGTGATCCACACATTCAAATGCCTTTGCATAGTCAAAAAAATATAGATAGACACCTTTTGGTATTCTCTTCTTTCAGCTAATATCCATCTGACATCAGTAATGATATCCCCAGTTCCATACCCTCTTCTGAATCCAGCTGGATTTTCTAGCAGTTCCATATCTATATACTGCTGCAGCCACTTTTGAATGATGTTTAGCAAAATTTTACCTGTGTGTGATATTAATAATATAGGGTGCTTTAAGTATAGGATGTCATCTACAAATAGGAATAATTTTACTTCTTCTTTCCCTGTATGTATCCCTTTTCTTTTTTTCTCTTGCCTGATTGCTCTGGCTAGGACTTCAATTGATATATTACATAAGAGATGAGAGTATGGGCATCCTGGTCTTGTTCCTTCTCTTAGAGGGAATGCTTTCCATTTTTCCCCATTTGATATAATGTTGGCTATAGGTTTGTCATACTGGTTTTTATGATATTGAGATAAGTTCCTTCTAAGCCCAATTTCTTCAGGAGTCTTATTATGAAGGGATTTTGAACTTTGTCAAAAGCTTTTTCAGCCTCAGTTGAGATGATGATATGATTTTTCTGAACAAATTTCTTGATATGTTGAATTCCATTAATTGATTTGCATGTGCTGAAGCAGCCTTGCATCTGTGGAATGAAGCCCATGCGGTCATGGTGTATGATCTCTTTTGTGTGTTGCTGTCTTCAGTTTGCAAGAATTTTATTAAGGACTTTTGCATCAATCTTCCTCAGAAAAATAAGTCTATAGTTTTGTTTTTTTGTAGTGTCCTTGTCTTGTTTTGGTATAACGGTGATAGTGGCTTTATAGAATGAATTTGAAAGTATGCCTTCCCTGTCTGTTTTTCCAGACTATTTTGAAGAGGATAGATACTAGTTCTTTAAGGGTTAGGTAAAATTCTGCTGTTAATCCATCAGGATGTGGGCTTTTCTTTGTTGAAAGGGTCTTTATTACTGCTTCGATTTCTTTTCTTTCTATAGATCTGTTTAATTTGTTTATATCTACAGGATTTAATTTTGGTAGGTCATAATTGTTAAAGAGGGCTGGGGTTTAACTCAGTTGGTAGATTGCTGCTTTGCACTCTCTGAGGACCTGTGTTGGATGCTCAGCACCACAAAAATGGGAGAAAGACATGACAATCCACTCTTGAAGCAATCCCAAACAATCAGCCATTGAAACCCCTATGAGGGTCTCTATGATTCAGACCTGACTCCACATAGGAACAACAAAAATGGTTAATGATTTTATCCATTTCTTCTGTATTTTCATTTTTGGGGAGTATAAGTTCTCAAAGCAGTCTCTGATGATCTTCTCAGTTTCACTGGTATCAGTGTTACCCCCCTTTTCATCCCTAATTTTGTTGAGACTCTCTCTACATCTCTCTCTCTGAATTTGACTAAGAGAGTGTCAATTTTGTTTGTCTTTTTTAAGAAGCAACTCACAATTTCATTAACATTTTGTCCTTGCCTTGATTTTAATTATTTCTTTTTGCATATGAGTTTTAGTGTTAGCTTCTTGATATTTTTAGCAACTTAAGCTATATCATTAAATTATTCAATTGGGCTTTCTGTATCTTTTTTAATGTAGACATTCATGGCTATGAATTTTTCTCATAGAACTGCCTTTGCTGTATCTTATAGATTTTGGTAAATTATATTTTCACTATCATTTGATTCAGGAACTTTTAAATTCCCTTTCTGAGTTCTTTAATGGCCTACTGATCATTTAGACATGTGTTATTTATACTCTACCTATTTGTTACATTCTTGTTGTTTTCCTTGCTATTGACTTCTAGTTTTATTTCATTGTGATCTGATAAAGTACAAGGAATGATTTCAATTTTTCTTGTATTTTTGAGAATTTTTGTGGACTAAAATGTGGTATATTTTAGAAAAAAATTCTGTGGGGTATTTGAAGAATGTGTATTCCACCTTTACTGGATGGAATATTCTGTAGACCTATATTAGGTCCAGTTGGTCTATGGTGTTAAGTCTATCACTTCTTTGTTGATTTTTTGCTTTGATGACTTGTCTATTGAAAAGAGCAGGGTATTGAGGTCTTTCATAATCACTGTGTCTGGACCTATGTTTTCCTTTATTGCCAGTAATGTTTGTTTTATGAAGTTAGGTGCACCAATGTTTGTGCGTAAATACTGACTAATGTTAAATTTTCTTGGTTGATTGTTCCCTTTATTAATATATAGTGGCCATCTTTGTCCTTCCTGATTAATTTGGGACTGAAGTCAAGTTCATCAGAAATTAGTTATATGTATCCCTGTTTTGTTTTGTTTGTGTTTGTTTTGTTTTTTGTTGCCACACACTTGGTATATTGTTTTCCAGCCTTTTATTTTCAGTCTATTTTAGTCCTTGTGAATGAGATGAGTCTCTTGAATCCCACATATGGAAAAGTTCTGTTTCTTGATGTAATTGGCCAGTCAGTGCCTTATAAATGATGAGTTAAGACCATTTACATTTAGGGAAATTATTGAGAGGAGCTTGATGTTTTGCATAGTTTTATTGGTTGTTTCTCTTTGGGTATGGATGTTTCTTGTTCTTCACTTTGTCTCCTGTTCATGTTAAGAATTTGTTGGTTTATTAGGATGGATAGCCCTGTTAAGGAGGGAGAGATTTATTTTGGCTCATTAGAGAAATCAGTCCATCAGAACAAGGAGGGCATGGTAAAGCAGAGAAGTCACATTATGGTAACCAGGAAGCAGAGAAAATGGAACACAGGAAGAAACCATGGCAAGATATAACCAACAAGGACATGCTACCCCACCCAATAATCTACTTCCTCCAAATAGACCCCACCTCCTGCCATTCATCACCTCCCAATAATGCCATCGTATTATGAATGCACGAAAGGACTAATCCATTAAATCACAGCCATCATAATAAAATGGTCTCTGAAAATGCCCTCACAGACACCCCCAGAGGTATGATTTGCTCATGTTCTAGGTGCTTCTTAATCCAATCAGATTAACAAGATTAACCATCACATTGGCCTTACTCGCTGTTCAATTGGTCCTGCTTGATTCCTAGATCCAGTAAATTGTTCCTTTGCTCAATTCCCTGTCTTGTAAAATACAAAGAAAGAAAATACTCCAGTTCTAAAAGCTGGAATTACATCTGTTGCGATGCTTCCAGGAATGAGCCTGTGCCTTGTCTTCTCTATATCTGAATCCCTACTCAATCCTCTAGGATCTGTTGATTGCTTCACTCTCCTTTCTCCCAAGGCCTAGAATCCCACCCTGAATCAAGTGCATTTGGGACACTCTATTTTCAATATCCTCCATGTTGGGGGGAAATTAGGTGGTAGGTATATCTGATTCCTAGCTGTATATTAGACTTTTTTCTTTGGTACATCTTGTCATGGAAAGTATAAATAGTCCCACCTGAAGATTTTAACCTTTCTAACAAAGATTCCAGCTTGAATGGAAATTTAGTGCCTTTTCTTACTGAGGTAGGTAGCTAGATTATTATTGCAAAAATAATTTCATCACACTGACACATTTTTATCATTTTCATTCTTATCATTATGAAATTGTACACCAAGAAATTATTACTTATTTGCTCATGATTCTTTATAGATCAATTTATTTGCTATTTCTGAGCTTCTATGTCAAGTCACAGATAACTATGTTTTAGGCAAAGGTTGGCAATTTTTGTGTAGAGACAAAACAATGAAGATGCAGTAAAACATAGGAACCATTTTTCTCTGTAGACACAAGAAAAAAAGCTACTAAAAGATGTATCTAATTGAGAACTAGGCATCCTTTTAGCAATTGAACCTAAGTTTCTTTCAAGTATGTTTGAATTTTGAACTAGCTTTTTAATATTGAGTAGAGACCAGGAATTTAGCTTGGCCAACCACTTCAATAATTTCAAATATATATGCTTTGTATACTCTTTTAGTACTTTTTGATTAATAAAAATTGGAGCATTAAAAAAAGATCTAGTACGTGACATTTTTCAAAAGGTTCTTGGTAATGTGTCCATGATATAGAAAAATACTGACATGAATATGGGCAAATTACTTTTATTTTCTGTTCCTCATAATCTGATGCACTTCTGAGAATTTTTGGAAAAGAAACCCACACTTTACATTTTAAAATGAAAAATGACAAACAGTAATTGTTTTTCTTACTTTGCTCATGAACATATATATATATATATATATATATATATATATATATATATATATATAGCCTGCAGCCATAGCCCTATGGCATCAGATTCTGTCAGATCTCGGAAGCTAAGCAGGGTCGGGCCTGGTTAGTACCTGGATAGGAGACTGCCTGGGAATACCAGAAGCTGTAGGCTGGGAGAAGGACTTGGCAACCCCCTCCCAAAAATCAATCTGCCATTGAAAACCCTATGAACAGCAGAGAAGCACTGACAATAGTGTTTCCCCTGTTGTACAGAGGGTCGCTATGAGTTGGATACCGACTCAACGGCACCTAACAACAACAATATGTATATATGTATATGTATCTTTGTGTATATGTATACATACATATATATGTATGTAAATGTGTGTATATATATATATATATATATATATATATATATAGTTAGCTAATGCCTCTCTTATTTAAGTTCAAAGTGAAAAGAAAACTTTGAGTTCATTTATTCTTTTTTAAACTTTTATAAGCTGAATTATTTCCAAAGATTCCTCAATTTTTAAACTTTATCTCTGAATTCAAGCATTTTTCCTGTAGAAAACTTTAGCATAACTAGAAGCCTAGGAGAAGGGATATTTCAGGCACATAAACTCACTAATACCTGAGAAATCAAACTGCTTGCCATAG